>WAAD01010295.1:289125-336246 GCA_013389945.1 Fregata magnificens | reverse complement strand
TACTGTGTTCAGTTTTGGGCCCCTCATTACAAGAAGGACATTGAGGTGCTGGAGCGTGTCCAGAGAAGGGCAACGAAGCTGGTGAGGAGTCTGGAGAACAAGTCTCATGAGGAGCGGCTGAGGGAACTGGGGTTGTTTAGTCTGGAGAAGAGGAGGCTGAGGGGAGACCTTATCGCTCTCTACAACTACCTGCAAGGAGGTTGTAGTGAAGCGGGTGTTGGGCTCTTCTCCCAAGTAACTAGCGATAGGACAAGAGGAAATGTCCTCAGGTTGCAACAGGGGAGGTTTAGATTGGACATCAGGAAGACCTAAAAAGCAAGGAAGCAAACAAAAATTACACCACCACCCCCTAGTTAAATATCTAAAATGACACTGCAGTTTTACTGGTAGCAATTGGTTAGGAGTGGGGCAGCAGTAACATTAGGATATCAGTGTCATGTACAGAGCTCACAAATGGTCAGAGTCTCCTGCCTGAGACACTAATCATAGAATCATAGAATCATTAAGGTTGGAAAAGACCTCTAAGATCATCAAGTCCAACTGTCAACCAACACCACCATGACTCCTAAACCAGGCCCTGGAGTGTCACATCTACACCTTTTTTGAACGCCTCCAGGGCTGACGACTCCACCACCTCTCTGAGCAGCCTGTTCCAATGCCTAACCACTCTTTCGGTAAAGAAATTCTTCCTGATGTCCAATCTAAACCTCCAGATTATGACCCTGGATCAATGCCTTGCTAGCACCACCAGGCATTAAACCTCCAGGATGAAAAGCAAGATGTACCAATGGCACCTTGCCCAAACGTGCCCACCTGCTGATTCCTATGACCTGCAAAATTTCCGCTGGGCAAGAGCTAACATGCATCAGGCAAGAGTTGGCTTCCTGCTGGCCGCAGAGCACCATGGGGATGAGGAGCAGTGCTGCACCCTCCTGTTTGACTCCCCCTCACCTCTCCCAGCTGCCCTCGGAGTTCCCTCACGGGCATATAATTATCTCTGAGCCTTTCATTATTCTTCCAGATTTGGTTGACAGTGTCTCAAGTACCTAGAAAGCTAACAAGGGATAAGACAGGACAAGCAAATGAGACATTTTTCTTTAGAAACTGGGTTTAAAATGCTTCTTCTCTCCCCTCAATTTTACCAGCAGCAAATTCTTGCTCCCACAAGTACTGCCTGTTACTCCAGAAGTGACTGCTGGCATAGAGGAGAACAAAGATCAAAAGCAGTCTCATAGTTCCCTCATCTGTCAATCAACTGATGGTGCAATCCTGTGCACAACACAGGACATAATTTTCTAGGTCAAGTTATCTGGTTTTTGGTCACAGTATGCTCTTGCTGGCATTCAGCCTCAGATACTACAAACTAGGAACACAAAAGTAACCCCCCTTCTTTCAATGGAGGGATTCATAGAAAAAAATAAAACCAATAAATTAAATACTGATAAAGCCCAAACCATTAACAGCTGGTTGCTATTTTGGCAGAGTAAGAGACCCAGAGAATAAACTACTGCTAACAACAGGCTATTGAGAAAAATGTCAGGGGGCAGACTGGAGATGTGCCTGCCTGCCTGCAGCGAGCAAGGAGGCTCCTGCAGCAGAAACAGCACCCAGAAAGAAGGGGCTCCGTGTCTACCAAAGCAGGTTGCTCCGAGGAGCCTGAGAAAGGTGCTGCACCTTGCTCCACCTTCCAAAACGTCCCCTCCATCTCTGCGGTTGTGGACTGCATCATCTACCTCTGTGTAAGTCACCTTCCCTACTCATAAAACAACTTCAGTTTCCCAGAGTATGCTTCTCGAGCAGCCGCCAGCCAGCCGCAGGGATCAGAAGGGGCTGCAGAAGAGGAGCAGCTGTGGAAAGTTCACCAGCTGGGATGGACACCCTGCTTGAGAAGGGGGTCTCTAATCCAGAGGGGAAGATTTTCCGAGTCACTCCGGTTTCCTCAAAAGAAAGTACGAAAAGCCTCAAAGCGCACAGAGTAAACAGCCCACGCAAGTAACACCACAGTCACCATGCCAAGCGGAAAATCAGGTGATTGTCTAGAGACAGGGAGGCCACGTGCTGCCGGCTGGGAGGAGCGCTGACGAGCACGCCATGCCCTGCCACGCACTGGCTCCTGGTTGTCTCTGCTGGGTTCTCACTTCTTTTGCATTCATTGACTTTTGTTCAGTGTATGATTGGTTTAGTAAGTGAGCGCAGGAGAAGTGCCAATGGTCTGGAAGTACTCGAGGATGGGTGAAAAGCGATCTGGATGGTGTCCTACCTCTGCATGACCTTGGCCAAGTCTCTCTCTTTCTGAAGTTTCTGTGAAACAGGGACAGCAACTGCTCTCTGCCTCCTGGTGACTTTAACTGGTTAGCATTTTCTATGTGCCTTCAGAGCCCTCTGAGTGGCCCTAAATGAACAAGTTTTATTGGCATTTCTTTTAGCTGCTGTTCATAAGCACTCTCCTTCCAGAGTCCAGGAAAGATCAAGTGTTAACAGTCCCTGTTATCACTCCAGACTGATCAGTGATTATCCCTGTGACCATAGTCACAATATCACAGCAACTAGTCTCTAGGGAGCCCCATGATGAACTTCATGCATTAGGCCCCACAGTAGGATAAAGTCTAATTAGCAAGTTGTGTGTGTATCTCAAATATGAGATTTATTATGTAAAGGAGGTTTGCCTTGGATGTGAACATTTCCCAGGTTCATGATCAGGCTTAGCGTGCAGGCTCAGGAGCAGCTGCATCAACGCAGTGGTGGGAATGATTGATCGGGGCTTTTCCTAGTCCCAACTCACAGCTGAAGTCAGCTCACCATGAAGGTATTTCCTAAAGTACTTCCTTATTAGTTATTTGGAGCCTTTTGCTGAGTATGCACAGTTTATCAAACAGCTACAGCTTAAACTCTTTTGGATGCTTCTTCACAACCATATGATATGTATGTGACAAGTTCGCAGTCCTCCTACTCACCAAGTTACACCAAAATCTGATTAGTTTTGACTTTCCCCAGAGTCCCTACAGCTTGCAGCTGTCCCTGACCAACAGCAGACATGTTCAGCCTTTCTGAATTTTGCTCCTTTTAACAGTCACTGGCTTATCAACCAGCAACTTATAACGCAACTGACTCCCAAATGCTCCCGTCTTATCTATTTGCAGCTTTCCCTGTGACAGCATGCAGCAGCTCCAGCCGGCTGGCCCCAGCTGTGCTCGATCCGTCACCCAGCTGCACACGTGGAGGTACTGCAGATATGGGGAATTCAGGGTGGTTTGCCAAGGGTGAAGACAACATGACCCATGATGGCACAGGGAGAGCAGACCAGCCTCCAAACCCCTTCCCCAGGCGCAGCACAGTGCCCTGCGCCTGCTCCAGGGTACACCATCCAGCACATCAGCACAGCCTTGCCTCACACCCTGGCGAGAGTGATGCTTGAGAGCTCTAAAGTCAGGAGCAACCTGTTTTCCTTTCATAGTGCAATTCATTTGCAGCACATGGTATTTGGGATCAAAGCCCAGCACTGCTACACAAAGCAGTTTAAGTTGCTCAGCTTTCCTCCTTTCCAAAGACTGGGTGAACGTAGCCACAAACTATCACCAAGACTGCCAGGAGCACATGTACAACAGCACCTTCCAGAGAAAACCCGCTCCTCGGGCTCACAAAACTGCTCCTTTGATTGAACAGTGAATTCAGCCTCACACCATTAACCCAGCAGACAGGGGATTTGCTTGCTTTTGTCAAACGCACCCAGACAACTCTGCAGTGTGTTTGGAGAAGCTGCCCCAGACCAAATGCTCACACTGCAGCCAACAGCTTTGGATGAGACGCTGACTCCAGGGACTACTGACAGATGAGAAGGCAGCAGTCTTTATTCCCATTAGCATCTGTCCTAAGTGAATGTGCACTCTCATCATAAAGCCTGAAAACTAAATCCATGGGGAAACGTGCACAAAAAGGCTGAACAGATAATCCCATCAGTCCACTTAAATGGGAATCTGAGTCAACAAATCTAATAAACTGGGGTCAGTGGACCACGCAGATGACAGAGGAGCCTCTCACTGCTGCATTATGTCCTGCAGTCCCTTGAGTCACACCAGCAGTTTTGATGCAATAAACTGGCTCTCCAGGCACAGGATTTCACCACTAGACATCAATGGTATCTGAGCTTTCAAAAGGCAAGATACTGCTAAGAGCAGGTTAGCTGCTGGAAAAGTTTGTTCTAGCTGGCAGCAGCTTTTGCCGCAGCCAACCATAGTCAACCGAGCCCTTTGCTTGGTCAAAATGGTGATGTGCTCTTTGCAGAGACACCCCCCATAAGAATCCTGCCTGTCTTTCAGTAACGCATGGCTCCAGCAGTTTCTTGCCTAGTTATTTCTGGGAAATGATACCTACCTTTGCCATGTTACTATCTCTCAATGTCCTCCGAAAACCTTAACATTTAGCCTAAGTCTTTCCTCATTTGCACTTGTACAAAGCCAGACCAAGTTCCCTGGAGTCACTCAAATTGGTCTGAAGAATAAATCAAGTTAGCAAAAGCACAAAATTAAATTTGATTGGCTAAACTACATTATACTCTTCAGCAGAAACTCTTATTTAAAAGTAAAATGAATTACCTCACTTAAAATGAAGTAAAATTCATCAAATAAGCACTAAAGAAGGGTGTCTAAATGCGTTTCAGACACGTGAATTTTCTTCAGATTTCCATGTTATTTTCCCCCAACAGTCCTCCCCTGTTCTGCCTCTGTTATGTTAGGCTTGTTCAATTCATTCCCAGTCCTGTCTTATGCCTCTCTGCTAGCTCCTACTATCACATCATCATCTACTTGGACTTAAAAAGTGGCCTCCAGCCAACAATGTGCCCTGAAGCTGGAGCACGTAGCTGTAGCCTTGAGCTAAGGTCAATGCTGGCAGCTGGCATCAGCCACAACTGTTTTCATCCCTGCGAGTGTCACAGGGCACCCAACACCCAGCAGCTCTGCCCGGTCCTCTTCTGGCACTGCACCATGACCACAGGTGCTGGCCTTGTACAAAGCCCAGCATTGGTAGCAGATAAAGCAGTTTGCAGTTATTCAGTGTTTCAGATTGGATTCAGAGAGTACATTCAGTCTTGTTGCGTAGCCGGGGACTCAGTCTGACAGCAAATGTTTGAGCATCCAGAGTTTTTAAAACCCAACAGAAATCAATAGAAGGTCAACTTGACTTCACACAGTCTTTTCTGAATGAAAGGGAGAGACACCCTTACGACAGCAGCTGGCCTTGTTTTGATGGAAGTTTTTCCAAGCTGCTTGACATAACTTGAAGACTTCAAACTTTTGAGGGATTTATGGCTGAAGGACTGTCACCTGGAGCTGCTGAGCCGAATTCCTCAGCAGACGCTTGCCTGTACCGCAGTCACCACCACTGACAGGCACGCTTGGCTGGGGGCAAGGCCACGCAGGAATCAGGCCCACGCAGCCTCAGTAACAGCTTAACTGCTTATGAAGCAACACAAACCTTCACCTAGCGTCACAGAGAGCTCTCACAAGCATTTGTCAAAAGCCTGAATAACTTAACCAGGGAGGTGCTTGATCTGGGGTTTGATCCTCACCATCCTTTGTCATTTCTAGGTCTGAATCATCTCTATTTACATTTGCTGGTAAATCCCCCTCCAGCAAAGCACAGCTCTGTGCTTTCAAGCCATCTGTCACAGCTGACAGTACCTCTCTCAAGGGGCACTTTGCCACTTAGGTTAAATGGGTGAGTTCTGCCAGTGCCACTTCTCCCTGCTAAGTAATACTTCTGTCTAATCCATTCGCCTTGCAGAGACAGCTCTGCACTCAGCAGGGTCAGCGGCAGGACTTTTCCTTTCCTTTTTTTTTTTTTCTTTGGTTGGTTTTTTGGCTTGGTTTTTTTTGTTGTTGTTGCAGTGCCTTTTACCTCATGCCTAATTATTGCAGCTTACAAAGAGGCTGTTTGCCATCGCTAACTGTTTTTTCCTTTATAACCTTACCTGGAGTACTAGCAGTCGCTCTGAACCAGCTCCTCCTGCCACTGCAGACAGGAAAGGACTTGCACTGGTGACAGTGACAGCATGATACCAAGAGAAAAAGCTGCTCAAGTTTTAGAAGCCTTGACAACTTTCTGCAAGAAAACCTGTTCCAAAGACCACACAATCTATACCCACCTCCTTGCACAAACCATCATTTAAGATCCTTCTATTCGAGGCAGGCTACCCTAGTGACTGTCCTTCAGCGTGGTTTAGCTCATCTGGTTCTGCTTAAAAACATCTTCACGTCTTGTTCACGTGCTTCTCTAAACTTACACCACTAAATCCACATTTTCATGCTAAAAAGGGTAAAGTAAGTTGGTTTTCCAATCAAATTTCATTCTAAACTATGCTGATTCACCATTTCTTAGCACCCCCAGGACTTCTCTGACTCCTTACTACAGAGATGAGAGCTAAAACTTTATAGAGAGGAACTAATGGCACCAGGACCAAACAGAGCACTAAAGCCAGCCCGCAGAGTCCGACTCACACACAAACCCAGCACTATCCACCTCTCCCTGCAAAGTAACAACTTAAACAGGCAAATATCCAGGCACAATCAATCAGTTCCTTGCAGAGAACACAAAGGAAGAGCTTCCCTTCACCTGCTGGGTTTATGTGACCTCCTGAATGGCTCTTCTTTCTCCTGACCCCAAAATGAGGTTCTTCCTGGGTTTTAACAGCATGGTTTCTCTAGGATTGTTGCATTTTTCTCAATGGGGAGGTAGGTAAGGACAAGAATTGCCTCTATCCTGAGGAAGTGGGACCTGGAAAGGGTCAGCAGCATGCTTCAGAGGAAAGGAAGCCTTCCATGGCTTTCAAGATGATGCCCCATTCCCTCCTTCCATAGTCTGCCTGGGATAGGAGAGGGATGGAAAAAACGTGCTGAAACCCAGCCAGTTCCCACCATGCACGGATTTGCTAAGAGTGTGAGATGATCTGTGCAAAGATCCTGGTGCCTTTACAAATAAGTGGCAGTACAGACCTCCTGGGGGGACAAACACCTGCAACTGCTTACCAGAAACATTACCCATTGTAATGGGCAATGACAATTAAAAGAAATTGTGCAGACTGTATCCTTGCTGTTCCTTGACCTCTGAAAGGCTCTGAGGCTCAAGCTCACTTTTGCTAGGCTTTCTGAACCTTTACAAGGGTCTTATGAAATCCACTGACCTTCTTCTAGACAAGAGGGAATGCAGAGAATGCTTCTCTCCTTGCTTCAGAAATTGTTCATTTGGCCCACTTTGCAGGTCTCCTCAGTTCTCCAGATTTTATATTAATTCCACTGCACGATTCTTTTAACTCTGATACAGCTACAGGTATTTCATGGTATTATTGTAGCCATGCATGTAGGGTGCTGTCACACAACTCTCCAGTGTGAAATGGTGGTCATTGTAGATGTAGAGGTAGACAGTGCTTAGAGCCAGAGGAAGACTTACCTTCTTTGGATTTTGCTATGTGTGTAACTCGGCTGCCACCCCCACGGCAGAAGAGAGCAGGATTCCAGGGCAGATGCTCTGTGTGGCATGAAAGCCTGCTGGGCTGTGAAACACAGCAAATATTCGGGAGGTTTGTTTTTCAGGCTGAGTGGTTTTTTTCCACCAAGAGGAGGGAATCACCCCTACATAGGGTAGAGCAGTTGTCCCCATACAGGTCAGTCCCATTCTGCGCAGAGGGCTGTGCTGGCCCCAGAGCAAACTGCCCCCACCTGCTGCCTCTCATCTTCACACAGCTCCTGCAGGAACAGCTCATCACAGGCCTCTCCCAACCCTTTTAACTTCAGTGAAAATGCAGGGAGCGGATTAAATTGCAGGTCTTTGCCTTTAAAGCTCACTTTGGTTGACTGGAATGGAGGAGCTCTTGTCTGAATAGTTTGGCAAGACAGTCTGAAGGGACAGCTTCTGGAGATCAGCTGCTGAGTGCAGCAGACTCTTTTTGTGGCTCTTGTAGCACAGCTAGAGCTGTAGGGCAGCTATCCTCAGCTCTACACCTTCCCATTTGCAAATCCTCTTAAAGGTATCGTCACTCTAGCTTCCTGCGACAACCTCCCAGCAAGGCTGATGGATGGAAGGAGAGCCCTTCAGTGCAAAGGTAGCTGCTTGCATGCAGCCATGTGTGGCTTGAAGTAATCCAGCTGACTAACTGCAACAGGTTAGGAGATACCCCCCAGGTCTCCTTCTAGGCTACACTGTGGGGAGCAGTGATCTCCAATGAAGGGACAGCGATGAACAGCTGGGAATGTAAATTCTTCAGCTTGCACAGCTGGCTCTGGAAAAGGATGTCTGGCTGTAAAGTATCTTTAAATATCATTATAGAGCTGTGTCAACAATTTGGGCTTGTACTGTTTTAATTATTCCAGTTAAAATTCACCCTACCCATATATTAACGCTGGCACAAACACTTTGTAGGTCAGGCTTAAGACTATTCAAGGTACTGCCTATTTGTAAAGCACTTTGAACAGACATCATGCTGTAAGTACCAAGTGTTATTTCTGTGTGAAATAGCCAGGTCTGGCTTAGTGGTTCCTAGGGTTTGCAAGTGGAAAGGGTAGAAGGACAGGTCAAGCCTCAGCTGCATTACAGCACCCTTGCAGCCCATCATGGTCTCTGCCTTCCCTGCTGCAGACCAGCTGAGAGGAGGGAGAGGAAACCGCACTGGCAGGGGTGTCTCATGAAAGGGGAAAGCATTGGCTGTCCTCAGTAAGAGGATCAAGTGCTGATAAGCAGACTCCAGAGGCTACGAAGATAGATTTACTCCTCCCTTCTCCCACAGGGACTTCTCATGGTGGCTCCAGGCCGCTCTTAGACTGCGCCGTGATGATAAGGCACGGCTGAGACCCCATTAACATCATCTCTGCTTCCGAAACTGCCTGGAATACATCAGTACCAGCAAATCCCACTGACCAGAGATGAACGAGCAGCTCTGAATGGAGTCAGGCTCGTGCCGGTCTGCATCCACCTTGCAAACACAGTGAGGGTTTGCAGAACCGAATGACTGGAAGTATGAGCGTAAAATATTCCAGTTAGGAACAATAAGTACGTGTGATAGGCATGAAGGCACAGAGCCCAGACTTCATTAAGGTAGTTTTTATATTTTGAAAAGCAATATTAAAAAACACTGGAAAATGCAAGATAAATGTAACAGTTGCTTCTACAAGTCTTAACCTTGTATTGCTTGGCCATTTTGACATATAAATTATTGCTTACTAGCTCTCATAAATACACAACACAATAATATGTACAGAGGCAGACAAGCATGAAATATGAAAAGGAAAACATTGGCAACATTGATTCTGGTAAATCAGATAATTTCATATATACCAGGTCTCATAACGGTGGATAACTACTAGCTGTAGTCCCTGAGAAGTTAGGTAAATACCTTGATTTGGGGTTTTCTATTTTATTACTTTTAATGCAAGCTGACAGCATTATGGCACTCAGAGAGAATGGAATAGGCAGGTGTTCTTACCTCAGCTTCATTGACTTCATCCCAGTATTTCTTAATAGTGTAATAAGATGATAATAAATAGGCTATGTAAATAAATATTACTCTGCTAAAATGTTTAGTATTTACACCTTTCTTTGTAATTTTACAGCAGCACATGTCTTATTATTTCTGATAACATTTTTTTTTTTTGCCACTGTCATGCAAATGCAATTTATTTCTATCCAAGTCGGGGCTGGAATCAAAAAGATGTGTCATAGAAGCATCTAAATCTGGTGCAACAAAATCCCACATCAAAGAGGTATAAAGTGACCCAGCTTTTTCCTTTGTTCTGGCTAATTACTCCTCCTAGCTACTAAGGAAAATATGCAGAGTATTTAACCCCAGGTGTGACTGTGATAAACTGAACTTTTAAGATTCATGGTTTTTATCCTAGGTAACATAATTGCGCTACTGAAGGATTTAAAGATCACACAATATCACCAGTGCTGGACCCTGGCAGAGGCTGTGTAGTGTCCCCCTCTCTTTCACAGGGTTTATTTCTAGTTCTCCTCCCAACCACCACACCTTCAAACTGCTTGCCAGTCTGCAGCCCAGCTCTGCAATGCTTCACGTGTTGACGAAGACTCTGATGGGTCTTTTTTTATTAGACATATTAGCTACAGATTTGGACTATTTGCCTTTCCTTTATGGTAACAGTTATAATATCCATATTTTCAATGTGAAAGTGATGCATCCAAGTTGGCCCCTCAGACCAGAAAGTTATATCCTAATTACACAGGCCACTATGAAAACTAGTTTGTAAAGTTTTAAACAGTAGTCTAATTAGCCACAACACAGATAACGAGGTTAATGCTGGCTATGTGCCTTCAAACTGACTTTATGCCAGTTGCAAGGGGTAGACAACACTTGATTTAGTATAAAGTTACAGCGGTGCAGATAGATAGCCAATACCTCAGCTGGCTTGAAGCCTAATGGTACAAGTTAAGCCATCCATCTACTTCAACCAGCTTGAACTGGCAGAGTGAGGAGCCTTCAAGGTGGCTCCAGCACGCTTTCAAATCAAAGCCTGAGCATAGAGTCATCTTTCTACTTCTGTTTCCTTTTTTGTTTCTTTTTTTTGCCCCTCTTTCATTTCCTTGTCTTCTGTTCTTCTCTGGCACCGCTGCTGGTTCAGCAGCAGTAATTACCAAAACAGAGCCAAATGCAGTGAACTGAGAAACAGGCCCACTTTCTCACTCTGAACATCTTCTCATGCTCCCTCTCCCACAGATTTCAAGAGAACAACTTGTGGACTAGAGTGTTACACCACATGAGCTAAAGCATGCAGGCTGGTCTACATACAGGCTCCTAAAAGTAATACCACACTAAAAAGACTTCACAAGGGGGAGCTCAAAAACCAGCAAACCACCCAGGTAAAGCATCTAGGGTGGGGATTCGGCAAGTGCTGTAGCCAGAGGAAGAACTGCAATAGCACAAGCAGCAAATTGTATCTATCTGGTTTGTGTTCTCACACTGCAAAAAGGAGCCCACCGCAGCTAGTATCCTCATCTGAACAGTTTTGGTCTGTTTGCACGGAAGAGTTATTTACAATATGTGCAGTCACATCTACAGAAGAACATAGGAAATTTTTACTCCATGGCCAGCAAGAGTTTATTTTTTTTTCTTTTTACTGGGTAAAAAGATTTTTTTTCCTAAAAAAAAAAAAATCATATAGTATTTGATAATAACAAAGTACAAGCAAATACATTTCTGAAACATCTGTTTCCTTTACAATAGATCTATACAATATTTCACAGATGGGAAAACCAAATGCATTCTACAGATTCCCCCACAGACTACTTATTAAAGCTGCTTTTTCTTTTAATCCCTTTAAACCAGAGATAACACAATGATGAAGAGCATGCTACTTCAGTATTCCCACATTTCAGTAAAGGAGCATTTTCTTGGAAGTCTTCCTTGTGTGGAAAACATACAATAGAGATGGGAAAGCAATGCAATGTCCACCCTGCTCTGCAAAGGGAACATTACCGTGAGTCTTTGTACAAACATGTACAAACACATGCCAGACTGCGTAGCACACTGCGCATTGCCTGTGGCATTCACTAGATTACTTCAGGGCAACTTCTTAGCATTGAAAACCAGAGCTATGGTGATGGTGGTGCTTAGGTGTAGGTCAACTGTAGACAAGACTTTAGAAATGCTGCCTCAGTACATGCCCAGAAGTAGTACTTTTAGCTACATGAGAATTGGCTAGGGGAGGGGTGTGAGAGTGACAGAAGCAGTAAAGGGACCCTAATGCTGAGAGCCTGGTGTGTATGCAGGTAATTAGACTGGTATCCTGTAAGGTGTACCCTTTTCTTCTTTAAAAACTAGAAGCTTGTGCAAGTTAGGTGAAGTTTTACCTACCAAAACAGTATTTCCAGGAGGTCAGTTAGGAATGTAGGTGGATCTAGGCATTGCCTCTGAATAGACACCAAGGAGGCTGTAATCCAAACAGAAAACAAAGCTCCTGCTATAATAATTTTTAACACGTTAACTGCAGGAGCTGGTGCTAAATCTGAGATAACTGAAAAGGAAGAAAATAACATGTTTTCAGTGTACAAACAATTACGTCCATAAATTGCAACAAAAGTGGATTGGCTCTTACAGTGTGTTTTATAAAGCAGATTCTTAAGGGGCCCTAACAGTGTGAACTGTACTGCTGAGCTCCACATCACGATGCACTCTTGAGTTTCATCTGGTGCGCTGTCTTTTTATATTCCCATTCCTGGTTGTCCGCACTTATCTCAAATAAGATGCTCCAGTGGACTCAGGGGAGCTGCACGGATTGCACGATATTTTTGGCAACAATACTTTGGCAGCCTTGAATTAGTGAGGTACATACTGTGGTGAACTGAGAATCAATCCCCTTGCGGCATGTTGCTTGCTGAAATGTTTTGCTGCTGTGACGTGACATTTCCTTTCATTCTAATACTGGCCGAATCTGCATTGAAAGCTACACTGGACCAAAAAATATTTTCACAGAAACCAAGCTCCTGAGCTCAAAGGACGCTGCTCCACTCCCTCCCGTCCCGGTGACCAGCAGGGATGGCACCAAGCTTGCCCTGCAACTCTGTGAGCAGCTCCTTTGCTGGCTCTTGCCCGATTTTCCTGTGCATGTTGTGTGAGCTACTGATAAAACTCAGTAAACTGTTCTTATATAGGGAAGCAACATGCTTGGCATAAACATTCACTTAATTCAAAGTGCTGCAGTTACAAGGTTATATGAAGCTGTGTATGCTCACGCTCGCGGCTCTATCCTGTGAGAAAGCTCAAACAGAGCTTGCTGGTTGTCGATGACATGCAGGTGATGGACGTATGGCTTCAGCTCATGATGCTCTTTCGAAGGAACTTCATTGCCTGCAAGACAGGAGAAAGGGGATGGGTCAGAAAGCCATGCCTTGCCTGCTTCTCTGTCCTGGGTGTTACAAAGTCCCTGGTGTGCCGACCTGCCAGGTGCTAGGCAGTCACAGAGAAGACAGCCAGCGATCCAAAGAACTTGCTGTTTAACTGAAATGCATGAGGTAACAACAGCTAGATACAGAAAAGAGGAGAAGAAAGAAAGAAGCAGGCAATCCTGGGCAGCCAGCATGCACAAAGGAGGGACAAGTGGATGGCAAGAAGCTGATTCTTCCCAAGTGGAAGATTTACTCCTGCTGGCAGTACAGGCAGTCTGTCCCCTGCAACGGTGCTTCAAGGTTTCCTCTGTGCCGCCTCTGGCAGCACAACGGGACCTTGAGCAGGGGTGGGCGACCCAGCCTGTAACTTTTAAACAACCCTAACACAAGCACACAAGACAGCAGGCCCTCAAATCGTTTGCTTCGGAGCAGGTGAAAGGTGACAGCGCAGCAGATGGGTACGAAAGCTCTTCAAAGCTGCTCTGACAGGCCCCCGCGTTTTGATCTGTTATGCTTTTGATTTCTGATCTCGTAACAGAGACGAGAGTCATGCTGTCATTTCATGGGAGTTTACACGGCAAGAGAAATTAGCTGTGTAACAGACAAATTGAAGGGTGGTTTGAATAGCAGGTGTTTTCTGTTACAAGCTTTACACCCAACATTGGCTTGTGGGAACTCGCTGCCTGTGAAACCCTCCAGCATGGCTGGTAGGCAGCAGAAGTGGAAAAGGGAAAGCTAAGCCCATGGCCACGAGACCCATCAAGACAGGCAGAGAAAGCAATGAGATACGTTTCCCACACGTTGCTGACTGCTGACAAATGAGCAAAGGTTGGAGAGCTCCGTTCTAGTCCATGTCCTCAAGGAATTTTTAATAACATTACCATAAATGAAAAAAGAAAACCCCTCAAAATTCCCTGAACCAATCAGCTTAACTCGCACACTCCCTTCCGCGCCTTTGTTTCATTATCATCCTTTTCTCCACACTCTCCAGCTACACGGGAAGCTTTCCAGGAACTGACCATCCCACTTGTTTCTGAAGAGCGCTGTATGACGCTGTGTAGTTAATGTGGGATGTCAATGCAGCCAGTTCTGTGTGCGGCTGCTAACGGGGCTCCCGGGCAGCTATTTTCAGGAGCTATTTCTGAGCAGCCATCTGACTTGAGAAATGTGGGAGAGAACAGGACAATGTGATAAATTTGTGCCGGGATAGAGAGATGACCTTTCCGTTCTGAGGGAATAGGATCCCAGCAGCTGTGCTGAATGTACTGAAAAACATTTGTATTTCTCATTAACACCTGAAATGACAAAAGCTTGAATTATGTTATTTGTTCAGGCCGCTTTGCCCACGTTTGGAAACACTATTATTTGTTTTGAGGATTTAGGATATAAAAGTATCAATTCCATTAAAAAGGCATTTCAGTCTTGCTTGGAACCTAACCAGTTTCTAATCCAGAAAGACTTTGGCCTGCAAGCTTAATACACATGATACAGTTCATAAACGATAATAATATTCCTTGCTTAGTTTTGTTTGAATTCTTTCCTACAGTGAGATGCCTGCTGCTCTTAGGCCAATGTGGGAGTTGATGCACTAGAAAGATTCACATTCCTGAGAGCACAATAAGCCCACCAGAAAAGGAAACTGTCCATAAAGTCTCAATAAATATTCAGTGAATTCATTTCATGCCTAAATGAATTTAAGGGGAAAAAAAAAAAAAAGTGCCTACAGGGATGTCTGTATAAGCTGCTTTTTAAATGCCAGCTTCACAATAAATCGTCTGTGGTAAAATAAAATAACAATCATGTACTTCAAACTACCAGATTATATGATAAATCTCAGGTATTAACCTTGGATTTATGTTGCAACACTTACAAAACCACTTGGAAAAAAAAAAAAAAAAAAAAAAAGACAAAAACCAGATGAAAGATTTCCAGAGAAGCTGCAAAAAGAAATTCACATCATTAAAAGGAACCAATGCTACATTTTATAATGCCAAATAAGAGACATTCTAACTTACAGAGGCATGGTTTGGATTAATCAATATTTCCNCCCCCCCCCCCCCCCCCCCCCATATATATACCTCAAAATAAAACAAGAACCATAAGAGTAAGCAGCCTTTGTTTAAAAAAAAGACTGTACATACTCAAGGTAATTCTACAGAAAAAATGTTCAGCACAACTCTTAGCGGTACCTATCATTCTCCAACATACATGTATTTATACACAAAATCACTATTATTTTTCTTTTTGTCGGAGTCCATGCTGACAGCTGCTGAAAATTCAGCTGGAAAAAAGAAATGATTCAAACTCTTTTTTCCCAAGGCTACAGCACAGTTCTGAACTTCTCTTTGGAAAAGAGGTTTTAGTGGCCTCAATAAATGATATGTTTCATGTGTTTGGCTTAAAAACTCTAACCACGTCCTAAAGTAGTGTTGTGTTTGTCCCCTTCCTGTGTTTAACCTCTCTGCAGAGAATGAGAAATGCTCAGGAGAAAAGCAAAGTTTCTCCTCTGTGAGCAGGAGAACAAAGCAAGCTGGGGTCTTCTGGCATGGTCCCTTAAGGTTGCATTCTCTGGTGGCTAATAAGGTGGAAACACACAAAAAAAAGCCTTTTGTACAGCTGAGGCACTCATAACTGTTCCCATCAGCATAGATCCTCCAGTGTCTAAGCTAGGCAGAGCTCTATTTGCAGGCTTCCCCTAGCAGAGGAACTAACACAACCTCCTCTTTTCTACCTAGTCAACTACTTTCATGAAATCCACAGGATCTTAGTATCTTCAAGACTTCTACCATATTGTGAGACGTCCTTAAGAACCCAAACTAAGCAAACAATTGCTCTTGGTGAAAAGCCAAGTGAAAAGCTGTGGAGACGAATACCATCTTTTAGCTACTGGAAGCCAAGACAGCTGTGAATCCATTACCAAAACACATAGACTAGCAGGAGACTGAGGTAACTCAGTTATAGCTGGAAAAGTGAGAAACAGCAGCGTACATCAGAGGCTTCCATTATTAAGTGCAGCTGGCACAGATCTTACACAGTATTTTGAAGAGGTGATAATTTTTGCAGGAAAATAATCTATTAAAAATTTGGAAGCTGTTTCTACAAACATTTTGTAAAGTAAAACTTCATCCAACTGTGGTTTCTGCTATGTTGACCTTCCAACAATGACATCCGCTCTTGCCAATTGGTTAAACAATTGTTGACCACATTTTGCTGCTGTAGTAAACCTGAGCAAGTGGAAAGAAAGCGGAAAAAAAAAACCCCTCAAGGCTGTACAAAGGCAAAATAAGTAACAAATTTTGGCTACTCACCAAACTGGTTATTTCTGCAATGTCTCAATGACCGAACAGTATCTGCAATCATGTGCTGCAAAGACAAGATATAAAACATCAGTGCAAAAATCTGAGACGGATTCTGTCGCTAGAAAAACCTGAAAAAATCTCCTTGCCCTACACTGTACCGCAAAAAGCAACTGTAGTAAGGTAGAAAATGAAGACAGCAGGAGACAGACTTTGCTCTTTGTCTTAGTGACAACATATGATGAAACAGGGTTAGTCTAGAAGGTCCTTATTGATATCACACAGATTAAATGAGAACAACTGCCTAAGAGCCCATGGAAAGTGGTAATGAAAAATAGCCAAACAATTGCTTACTTTTGTTCCTGTGACTTTTATTAAACTGAAAGCCTACAGCAGGGAAGTCCTGTGGACTAGGTGGGTGCTTCTGGGTCCAACCCCTGGCTTTAGTGCATTGTCCAGAGCATTCAGTTGTCTGCAACCTCTCCTTCTGTCTCCACGTGTTGTCTAATTAGACTGTAAGCCCCTTTGTGGCTTTGTACACCTTAACGTATACTTGTATAATGCCTAGCACATTCAGGCACCAGTATTAGCTAGGCAGTTTTCTGCAGTATGATAACCAACACAAAAATAACAGCCCACAGCCTAAATGCGGCAGAGCAAGCACCCTGACGTCTCCACAGACATGTACCAAATAAGACTATACTGTAGCTATACTATTTTAAGAAAAGCTGATGCTAACAGGGTTATTGGATGTTCACTTAAATGAAGCAGAGGAAATAACAGGTTTAAGTTTGGCTTCTCATTCAGGCTCGGGTCTTCAACTTATGAAAACTGGAATTGTTCACTAAAAACCAGTGGAGTGCACTCATTTTCACTAGATGTTGCCCATAAAGTTGTTGAGGCATTACCTTTTTCCTTTATTTGACTGCTTCTGTGGTATAAAGGTGAAAACATACTGAATTTGGCAACTCTTCACCAAATCTAGTAACTAATTTAAGCAAATTGCAGTTAGCAGCAATCATGTAATAGCTCATGCAAACAGCTGATATTCTTGTCACACCTCCCTCTTAAATAACCAGAGGCGGAAAGGATTAACTGTCTTGAGCAAAGTATGTTTAAGACCAGAATGACGTAGAACAGCTCATCTCTCAACACCAGACTGGCTTACAAGGCTCCTCCACAGAAAAGCTTATCACAAGAAAACAAGCACATTTAATGGAACCTTCATGTTCTTTTCATCAGTGAATCAAAATAATTTTTCTTGTTACCTGACGTGCTTCGTTTGCCATGAAATTGTGCAATCTCTTGTGCTGATGTCCTTACACTGATTATAATGAAGTTCTAATGAGATATCCTAGATTTTATGGTCAATAGCGTGAGTACTGGGAGAGCTACAACTTCCACCAGTGCTGCTGCTGTGATGTTTTCCGGCTGATACCCTTTGAATCTGGCTTTTAGAAGAGAGACCCCATTATCACACACACTGTCATTCTTTGCTGTTTCTCCTTTGTAGTCAGTCAGTGTGGCGGTCCATCCCAAGACTGGCTTCTGAAGGTGATGCCCTGCTGACGGAAGAACCTCTTTGTGTAACACTCTCTTAAAGCAGAATCCCAAATCTCCCTTCTTTAGTAGCCTAATTAGGCATTTCTGTCTGTCCATTTGCAATTCTCTAGCATCCAATTGTAATACAGAAAACCAGCCAATTCATCTGCAAAGCAAATGTTATTTCCTCACTGTTTAAACAAACAGGTGCTTGCATACCGTTAGTGTGTTGAGTAACACCCATTTCTTGTGGCCTTTAAGCCTACAGGCTACCTGGGATCATTAGCACTCCTTTAACAGAGGATAAGCAAAAACTCAAGCTCAGGAGTTGCACAGATATTTGGGGGGTGGGAGTTGAGAACCTTCAGCTGCATGTACACAGTCCTTACAGCTGAAAGCACTAGGTAAGAGGGTGGTATCTAAAATGGTAATGGCCATTGACCTGTATCAGAGTTTGCTGGAGTGTGGCTAAGACAAGTCATTGCTAAGATACGGGTGATGGCTGACTGGAGAAAAAAAAAAATGAAGAAGCCACATTTCAGTGAAGCAGCTCAGTAAATACCATGGAAATACCTTGAGATGCAACAGTATAAGACCATATTTTCATTTATTCCTTCAGATTTAGCTGAGGAAGTGCGTATGGTATTAAATATTGATCAAACACTATTCTAGGCTAGAGTTTACCAAACACAGAGTTAAATAAACCACTGCAATCCCTTGAACTTTTACTAAAACTGGGCAACATTCCTAAGACAAAAGATCATTTCATTTTCTTCTCTTTGCAAATTCTCTTGTTTATATTTTGAATTAACTTCATCTTCACTGCAGTCGCGTCATGTCAAATCAAGTTCAGTCACAGTAGGATTGTTGTGGCCGTGATGGTCTAAGAATATAAAAGAAGCAGGGACTGCAGGGAGAGATAATATCTTTTATTAAACCAACTGATAGTTGGAAAAAACAATCGTTCAGACTGACTAGTCCTCCTTCAGGTCAGGTGTTTAATGCAGAAATGAAATATTTTAAAATACTGATCCAAATGGAGACATGAGAAGCCGTCTTTGCTTTGAAATTCATAAGTCGAAATTCTATGCATTTATGACAGTGAGTTCCTTCCCCAAAGCCGTAATCTGCTATGGTAGAATAATTCTTTTCTTCTTTTTCTGCAACAGTAAATTTGCAGGTGAGGTTCAGTGGCTTGATCCAAACCAAGCAGGAGTCAATGTCAATCCTAATTTTTCTCAGCAGAGGCCAGAAAGTGCTCAGCACAGTATAAAACACCAAGGAAGACGTTCTTCTTTGGGACAAAGCCCTTATAATTAGAAAAGAAACACGAACTGATAGATACATGATGAAGTGTGATGCACCCTTTTAGTAAGTTCATGCCCATAGACTAAACACCTTAGCATCCAAATGAAGCTGTGTAACACGTGTACTGCCTGAGTTTCCACTATACTCATATTTAAATCTCTCCTAAGCCCCCACTTCCTAAGCTTGCACTATTGCCTGCATTCATATGTACACAGGGCTCCATGAGACAGCACGTCCCTGAGGGCGTGATCTGACTAATAATTTGGAGGAAGTGTCAGTTTGAACAACCCTCACCCCACCACCATCACCTCAGACTCCACTCTCCCCTCCCATTTAAAATGCCCATTATCCATTTGCATGGAAAAGGTGAAATCCTGGCACACTGAAGTCAATTAGCAAAGCTCCCACTGCCTCTGGAGACACAATGGTGACAGCAAGGATAGGAAATCTTACCAAGCAAGCCCAGCATACATTAAACATATACATGATTAAACAACAAACAAACCAACCAACCAACAAGGTCTGGCTAAAACTGCAGCATGAATCAAATCCTACATATTCACTAAATAAATATATAGGTCAGTGGGGGGATTTTAGTAACAATTATTGTGCATCAAGGGCTAGTTTAATTTACATGTTAATTGGATGTACTTCCAAGAGGCAATGAAGAAGAACATGCTAATGAGTTTTATGCAAACACCTAAAGGTCAAACAGTTAATGGACTTGGGACAAGAAAACCTTTCATAAAATGCAAATCAGTGTTCTCCTAAACTCTGCAACAAGAAAAGGTACAGAAATCAAATAGGAAACACAAAAAGAGGACCTCAGGTTCAAAAGTCAAAGCCTACGTCTGCTTGCAAGTTGAAAGACAATGTACCTTATGATAGGATGTGAAAATAAGTTCAATATCTGGTTCATGAAGAACTCCATGTTTGCACGTTCATTCTCAAACAAGTGTAAACACATGCAGAAAATAGTTGGGAACAATTCACCAGGCACAGCCCTAGGCCACAGCACCAACAGTCCCATGGCACATCTGGAGCAATCAGGAAGAACATTTTGGTTTCTTGATCAAATACTCCAGGCCAACAGAAAAAAAAATAAACCCCTATCAGCAATATCATGCCAGAGTAGATGTCATATGATGTCTAGAGTAGACGTGGCCAAAGATACAATGTCAGAAACTGCCCTTCTACGTAACGTTAGTATAGTGGTATTTACAGTCAGTTTAATTCATATTACAGCCATTATTTTCTTCATCACCTAACCTAGACCAAAAATTTTACTTTCATTTAAGACCCCTGGAATTAGCATACCAGTGGCAAGTGATAAACCAGAGAAACTTTTTCTTTAGTGCCTTGAGAAAAAAAGGAAACATAATTCAGAGAAAGGTGAAGCAGGAGAACTTAACTGAGGAGAAACAGTCCACAAGGTGGTGCAAAGGAACAGATCTCACTGGGAAAAAACAAATGAGTGGACTGTGTGGCAGTGATGCTGGCCATCACTGACTTAGCCATTTTACACAGAAGTAGGGCAGGAAGAAGTGAGAGGAGCAGAGGACAGGGGGAAGGGAGATAAACTTTTGGCTCTTTTTTACCCCTGTTTACTTCTTCTGATTCAGCCAGAAGAACCTTTTAATCTTACAAGATAAGGATGGGAAAGGGAAGAAGAGAACGTGAATCTCTTTGAAAAACAGGAAGGACAAAATTAGCTTACCAGCTTTTCAAAATTAACAAGGTTATCCAGAAAAGTTTTATTTCCTTCATGGATGAATGTAACATCTGAAAAAAATAAAGGAAAAAGAATTATTTTTCACGGCTTTGTTGTTTAGTACAAAGAAATAAAATGACTAAACAGCAACAAAAAGAAAAAAAAAAAGAGGAAAACATCCCATTAAGGATTGACACAATACCTTATAACAGTGGAACAAAAGCCTGGTACAATGATGACATGCAGAGATTATCAGATAGCAACACTGCGTACACATCGTAACAAGAGGATTTTCAAGTGGGAGCACAGATTTCTTATTAAACCTGGTCTGTGTTACTTCTGGGGTGCATATATATCATGCAGAGGACGGCTGGGAGCAAGCAGGGGCATCCATAGGGATGACCCTGCATAGCAGGCCTGCTCTCCCCACCCTGCAGCATCGAGCCGGCCACGCTGCCCGTGGCTGTGCTCAGGCTGGGGCTAGCCGGTCCCTGAGCCCCGAGCTCCATGGGGGCAGAGCTGCCAGATGCTGGACTCGGCTCTGACACCCTTTCGTCTCTCTCTGTGGGACACAATGACTCTGAAGTCCCCCACAGAGACTCAGGCTACAGCAGTAGCCAGCTGGGGAGATTAAACACAAGCCACCAAAGTGAAGTTCAAAGCCTTGAAAAAAGCATTATGGCTAGGGATGAACACTTTTACACAGTGTTGTTGGAGACAATTTGCGAAGGCAACAAAAAGGTCAGTGAGAGGAAAAGGAAAAGGTCTATATTTGGCTCCAGGAAGGGAACTGAACACAGTGTAATGAGCTGGAGAGAGGGGAATATCAGGCAAAACGAATGTTGCTAAGTTAAGATTACAATTAAAACAGTAATGTGAGGTAATTGTCTCCATTTTTCTAACGCATATTAGAACACAAAGCAAGACCTGTCTTGGTCATGAAGTACCAAGGACATGGACAGACTCCCCGTGGGGACTGAAGCTCTGCCTCTGATAGTGCATCCTCTGGGTCACTGAAAATACTAGCGGGAGCACCACCACCACGCCCCCTATCAGCTCTCTCCTGGATGTGCGGGTACCCAGGAGTACCAGGAGGAGACGGCACTATTGTAATGAGACAGCGCTCCGATACCATTACTTCTGAAAAGTCACAGCTGTGTCTGCCAGCAGGCAAATGGCACACAGTAAACGGGCAACGTCTCCCTCTCAGCAGTGGTGCCAACGCCCGACCCACCAGTCTAACTGTGCATCTCAGCATTTCTCCTCTGCTCATCTCTAGGACTCCCTCTGATGCCTTCTTGGTCCCCCTAGTTTCAGGGGATTTTAGGACTGGGAACCTGCAGCTGACACTGGGGGCTGCTTTGTCACACCTTGTCCACCTTCATCCTCCCCCAAAACAGCCAACCTGATTTATTTCCTTTTGTTTCAAACACTTGCTCTGCGCCTGAGGGGCATTTTGTAATTGCTTAGAACGGAAATGTTAACGGCATCATAGACTGGTGGAAACCTGGGGCTGGGACTCATTAGGCAGAGCTGTGCATGAGGGGTGATGGAGAGCTCCCGTGCCCCCAGGGCGGCTGGGCTGGGGTCTGCCTCGGGCAGGCAGGATGCCAGCCGGGCCATGCAGGATGCCAGCCAGCACTCCTGAGCAAGTGGGGCAAGCGTGGCATACGCTGGGGATGCCTCCACCACCCCTCTGCCCCTGGGCAGCATCCCAAAAATCAGGAGGAAAGGAGGTAGTGGGACCCCCTACACCTCCTTTGCTGAGCTGCTTTGGGGCACCCAGGGAAAGGGACAGGGAAAGGACATGGCTTCAGGACACAGGCATTACTTGTTTCTATATCAATGCAGATACAAACTGTCTGTCACTTCTGATTAAAAACTTATACTGGAAGCAGAAATTTCCACACAGCTTTTTAAGTCAATGACAGCAATGTGTGTATCTCTGAGGTGGAAGGAACAGAAATTTGCTTTGCAGCCAACAACTAAGAGTCTAGATAAATTCAGTGGAGCAGAAAATTGCATCTGAGCTATGTTGTAAGGGTACATCACAGTATTTTATTACATATTTGAAAAATCTGCCTGATTTTCAAAAGCTGTGTCTGTGTGCTGTAAGAGAGCTCCACATTCAAATTTAATTAACTTTAAAAGGACACTCTAAAGTTATTTTTCATAATTAAAGAAAGGTTATTAATGATTTGCAGTTTTTTCTTGAAACTACTTTTGTTCCTCTTGTGTTGAAATACAGTAATTTGCTGAGTTACTAACGATTTTATGCTATCAATGCTTATTTTATTGGTCTTGGAAATAACATTAATACAAACATGCTTGACATGGAATAAAGTCCTATGTACTGTGCAATACTTTGGGAATTACCAGCCTTGGCAACATCTCCTTATGGATCACTGTATTGAAGAAAATTGCTGTATTATTTTGCGAAGTCTCCTTGCTATCTCCAATACGGTTTAGACACACGAATGCTGCTTTCGTGCATGTTCTTATAAACCATATTGTAGTGCTGCACAAACATCATTGCTACAAGTTACTTGTTCATGTCTGCTGCCTTTGTTTGCAGGCAAGACATACTCGAGAACACTTTAAAAATATTGATTTTGAAGCCTTGATAATTGTATCCATCTGAATTAATGCAAACTCCTTTGATGTGTGCAAAGAGGGGAAGTGCCTGATGGCTCCCAAACTGTCACCCACCCATCTGGAGAACCGTCTTCAAACATTTGAAATTTGCAGCAGCACCAGGCTGGAATAAACAGCCTAAAGAGAACACTTTCGGAATACAGGAATAATCAAATGAATTTGCCATGTTCAAAGACAAGGAAATTAATAATTAATGACGCCAAGACAATGGAATATTTGAAATACCTGCCACTTAATTAGCTGCCCAGCTCACTGCATGAAGCAAGTAGTTTTATTTTATTTTAAAGTATTTTTTAAATTTATTTTTTTTAACAACAAGATTTTTGTATCTCTTTCAGACCTATAAGAGACTTGACAATCCCCTCCTCTCAGGACAGACAGATGGGGCAGGTTCTGCCTTCAGGATGACACCAGGCAGTTTCACCCCGGCGAGGCAGGGCGAGCACCTCAGACCAGCAGCGTGGCTGAGGCCGCTTGTGCGAGTGCACCCAGCACAGCCGGGCAGCCCCGTTCAAGGCTCGCAAGGTCTCGCTTCTCCACTGAGGAGGATGTGGCCAAAGCAATGGCACAGTGCTCTACCCGTGCCTGACGGAAAAGGACTGAAGTTTGAAAACCTGTGTGAAAATTGCCATCTCCCCCCTGCCTTAAAAGGCAGCCGTTTATTATCCAGACCAAGTGCTACCTTGCAGATACCCCTACATCTGCCACATACTTATTATCATAAGGCCACCTGAAGGAAAAATCACCTTACACTTATTTTAATTAACCACAAAGAAGAAGAGCAGCCAAGCTTTAACATTACCTTTCAGAAGTAAGGGCATGAAGGGGATTTTCGGAGATTTCATTTTCTTGAATGCATCTCTGTAAGCTTTGTGATTCAGAGAAGGGTCCTACAAAACCATTTGGGTAATAGAGAGAAAAAAAATCAATAGGCTATAAAAAGAGCAATTCTAAATCCATTACAGGCTTATGATCTGAACATGATTTAGATATAAAAGGTTTCTTCAGGAAATGAAGTAGATAAAGGTTTTCTAAGCTAGGTGACTTACTAAACTGAACAGGAAACGTAAACAGTGAAAGGAACAAAAGCAATTATGTTCCTCTAGATGAAGCAGTGCTAAAATGGGAGTAAGCTGCAGAATAGATTCACTGGGATTGCTCTGTAATTTCCCCACAAATTTCTACTAGCAAAATCTCTTCAGCTTACTATCTAGCACAAAATGTATCCCAGAATGTATTGCTGATTAATTTCTTCTTAACACACCCCCCCCCAACAATAAAAAAATCCCAACAAAAATTGCTCTCAGATCAATGGAGCATATTGGACATTTTCAAAGAAAATAAGAGAGTATGTTTCAGTGGTGTTATGTAAGTGATTCAAAAAGTCATCTCAATTTCCCATACAAATGAACGTTTTTGTATACCAGCTCACACACAATCTTGAAAACACATTAATTTATAAAGGACTCTAAGTACAGAAGCGTGACAACCGTTAAAGGCTGGATCTCATGTTCCCCACGCCAGGCAGTGATCTCACCACGCACCCACTTCCATGACAGCCAGAGGAAACACTTGTTTATTCAGTTTTGATAATGGTGACAAAGACCCTTAGCGTTGGATTTTGACTTTTTTTTTTTTTTAAAACTTCAGCTGTCCTCCTGTCCTCCTGATCCGCAGCACGCTGCTTTGGATAAAGGCTGATTAACCATCACAGCAAAAGAACAGCTTCCAAATTGATGCTGGGGAACCGACACTGCATTTGCCTCTCTCTGCCCTTCCTCCAGCTGTCAGGAATACAGTCTTTTTCCTTTTCATGTTTGGAGACCACCTCTGAGCTCTGGGGGCCTGCGTGGCCTTCGGCAAATCACTGATCTGACATGACAAGTTCCAGCTCCAGACAATGACAGGCAGCCTCCAAATAAATTAGGAGGAAGGAATGCAGGTAAAGACAAGCAATGCCGTTCGGCCGTCAACACCATACTTACTGTCAAACTTTCAAGTTCAGTGAAAAGTTTCTTGAACTTCCCAGGAATTTTCTGAAGTGGGAAAAAGAGGGAAAAAAAGGAAAGCTGATTTAGGCAGGAAAATGCTGAGGCATTTTTTTCCATGAGACTGCCGTGTGTGAAGCACCTGCAGTAAGTACCAACAGGCCACTGTTAACATCCGCTCCTCAGCTCCGAGAGCCCTAATTACAGACCATGTTCAGTGTGATGCCAGTGAGGCACCAGACCCTGCAGCCTTGCCTCGGGGACCTGCATCCTTCTTTTATGTAAACTGCTTGTTAGCAGCTGTTTGTATTTTCTTCCCTAGCTTCCATGTCTGCTGCATTTACCTTAATATCTGTACCAAGTTAGAGGCGGTAACACAGGCTGAGAATTCAGGTACTGTGATCACATACAGGTTAAATCTTTTGTTGTAATCACTCTTCCCCTAAAACGCAGTCATTCTTCAGTTTGAATTTTGCCGCTGGTATTTCAGACTTCAAGAATGGTGTGTGAATCTTAAAGCCTGTCTATTTTTTCCAACCATACTAGTTAGTCTAGTAAAAAATAGTCCCCTTAGTACAAATCCTGTCTCGCCTTTGTCCTTAGACCCTGACAGCCACAATGACATTACCAAGAGAAAAGAGA
Source organism: Fregata magnificens (assembly GCA_013389945.1). Lineage (NCBI taxonomy): Eukaryota > Metazoa > Chordata > Aves > Suliformes > Fregatidae > Fregata > Fregata magnificens. The sequence continues at coordinate 310,216 of WAAD01010295.1, read as the reverse complement.
TTTAGAACAATTAAGATTAAATGGGTGTGCTGTATGATTAAAGGGCTAAAATAACTGAACATGGAATTGCAATTGCAAATTTTTAATATCTTCAATCAGGGAAAGTTAGGCTCATTAAAACACTGCATACTGTAGAAAAAAGCAGACGAATATGTTTGGGAGCATACTACTTATTTAAGAATTCAAGTGCAGAGCCAATATAATTTAGTGTCTAAATGGTTGCTTAAATTTAGGTGGCTTCATTTACATGTGTAAGTAATTATAATTAATATATAAACATTGCTCTACTTTCTAGAAATCACATTACTAATGCAAATAACCTTCTGCTTTTGCAATTTCCAGTGCAGTGAAGTTTTACAAATAATAAAAAAAAAAAAAGTGACTTCATAAATATTTTACACACAGAAACGTGACATATTTACAGTGATACATATGCAGATGCACTCCTTGTTCCGACAAGCAATATATTCTGCTCTTCCTGAGAGAAGTCCACTAGCAGCGCATGATCTCCAGAGGTCCCATCGCACAGCTGATTTCTGTGTGTTTCTGTGCAGGAGAGATCTATACCAATGCCACCGGGTGCCTTTGATACAATACTTAGCCCCTTCCACTCTGCTACCAAAGCCCAGAGAAATGGGAGGGAGGCAACCCATAAGAGCAGGCAAGGGCAAATGTTCCCTAGTGGGCAAGCATTTTAAGAGTAGGAGAGACAAAGGGTTTCTGTATCATAGTCCTCAGGTATGTATTTTTTTCTAAAATTTTTGCTTTACCTGTTATTTAAAGTTAGCTCCTCCTTGGCCATCTGAGTCCCTGTAAACTCCTCCCTGCAGAAGCAGTCACTGCCCTTGTTTCTCTGCGTGCCAAAGCCACTGACATAGGCAGGGATGTTTCCATATGTGTGACTTCAGCTAAGGGGGAAGACTTTGCTCTGGACAGTGTCAGACAGGTTTGTAAGTCTCTGATGGCCATTTGGTTTCAGCTGTTGGTGCTCACGAGTATCTCCAAGGCAGGAGATCACAGCCGTTCTCTGTCACTTTGTATTACAGATTGATATCTTTTGAGTACTGCCTGCTTGTGACGTTGGGGGCATGGGGGAGGGATGAAGCTTCACCCCATCACACCAGATTACTCCTTCCCCAATTCTTAGTTCACCAGCAGATATAGTAAGCATGCAGATAGTACCACTCAATAATTTACTTGGATGGGAAAAAAAAATCCACAATATACACACAGATCCCAGTGGGACCCTCCTCTAAACATCCCATGCTCCTTCTAGCATCCAGTAGCTTCTTTAGCAGATAATCTCTGTTCTCCAGTACACTCCCTATTCATGGCCCATTTCCTAATGGAAAGTTGTTCAAGATGAGCAGCTGCAAAAGAGCTGACAAAGGAGAATTAAAGAGCATTTATTTCTACTTTATATTTTTTTTAAAACGAAATTATTCCATAGTAAAGCATGGCTTGTTTGGAGCCACCTTTATAAGACTTTCTGTTCTGACATCTACTTAAAATGCTAGAATAATTTACCCAACCATTTTTTTTTTTTTTTAAGAGGGTAAGATCTCCTTGCTTTGTTCTTATTTAAAAGCTCTGGAAGGACACATTTAGTTTTATTTGAATAGCTGTGTATCTAAGGTTTCAGGTCACAGAGAAGTTTCTCTATCAACACTTGCTCCCTGTTTAATTTCAGCATGAAAAACCAATAATTAGAAAGAAAAGGTAATTCACCAGTATACAACCTTTGTGAGAAACGGTTTTGACAGGGTCTAAAAGATACAAAGATGTGTCTTACCTCCCAGGTCTGAGACAGCCGGCTGACAGATGCAGTGTTGAGACCCATAACAATAGCAAAGAATGAATTCAGATTTCTTTGGGCTTTACAGCTGTGGAATAAAAATATGAATGCTCTATTCTGATTTTTTGCACTCAGAATCAGAGATAAATAGAATGCACAGGTATCCTAGGTTACTGAGTCCCATTTCAGCCCTCAGCACTAACATACAGTCATCTTCCACATAATGAACTCATTAAATGTCCTCTCATGACCACCTGCAGTCTAGGTGATGGGGTCTCTAAGAAGTTTTTTAGCAAACGTTCCACTGTGTCGACAACCCTGTTGTTGGCAGGTTATTTTTTTTCCTTTGCTGTCAAAAGTAATTTTCTCTTTTCAATGTTCAAGCTACTCAGCTGTCCTTTACCATACAGAAAAATTCCTTGACCTCTATTCTGTTGTATTATAAATATTTTCATCCCCTTTTTCATCTTTTCTGTAAATTGTACATCATTGGTTCCTTCAATTTCTCTTTGCGGTAGCCTGCAATCTACTTTTCCATATTGTTATCCTTCATTGAATTCTTTGTAATTTATTTTAACTTTTCTCTCATGCGTTTCCTTCTTATCAAGGAGATGTAGTGAGACAGTGGGGAGGGAAGGAGAAACATAATTACTGCTTTGGCTCTAAGTTCTTACACCTTTCTCCTATGCAAGTATAAAACAAATATCAAATTATTTATTTGGAACAGCATCACACTTTGTCCTTGCCTTTAATTTGTCACCTATTATCACCCAAGGACCTTTGTCACAGTGCTGTTCTTTACAATCACGCATTTATTTCTTCAGCTCAGTATTAGCATTCCCTAGCTGAATTACTTTGCATCTATCTAAATTAAATCTTATCCTACTGTTGTTTGCACACGCCACCAGACTCCTTAGATCATTCTTTTTCTTTCTATCCTCCAATGCATTTGTAATCGCTCATCATTTTTATTGTCTGAAAATCTGATTAATGTTCAATTTACATATCCCCATAAATTAGTTGCAGTTAGCACTGGTTCCAACACAGGTCCCTAGGGAATTTGCTTGATACCTCTATTCTTTGACGTTTTACTATATATGATCAGACCCTGCTTATTTCTAGTCCATTAGGAAATTTGAAATCCTGAAATATCGAGTCCTTTTCAAACAAAAAGATTCCACTTTCTCTTGCAGATTCTTGAAGACCACTACAAACATATGTGTGCGTGTATGTGTGAGAGTGAGAGAGAATCCTCTTTTAAGATAATTTTAAGTATGAATGAATCCACTGCCTTCACTGGGATTTATGATCAGGGAAAAGTAAGTGCCAAGGCCTTAGACTGGAAACACGCCAGCACTTATTACAAGTTTTATAAAGCTTGCACTCATCACTGTGTACTACCTTGAGACGGTGTATTTCTCACTTCACTTCAGCTGTCTTAAAGTTAATCCTAACATTGTTGCTTAGACTCCTTTTATCATTAAAGTCAGGCAGCTCCCAAAGGTAATTCATTCCAAAACAAGAAAGGTGTTCAGCATAGCTTGGATAAACTGTCTATTGGATGGTCCCATTCCTCACAAAGAACTGTAAAGAGCTGGTACGTCTTTTACCGTCAGCCACTGCTTGGGAAGCAAGAAGGCTGCTGCTGTAATCCATTTATTCTAACCCTACGTTGACCTGTTTCTATAACTCCTCAGGATGTTCATTTCTAACAACATGCTAATTCATTTTCTCTGTCAAATCCTTTGTTTTCTATTTTAGACTAGTTCATCAACAGAAGCGGAGGTATCCATGTTTCAAAAACTCTGTCCCTCCTTTAGGTATTGGCATGCTGCGTAAAAGCCTTCCATCTTCTTCAGGTGTTCCTCGACAATGAAGCACACAAACGTTGAACATGAGATCTTAGTCCTGGTGCTTTCCTGACAAGCTGAAAGTCAGAGACACAGATTCCTGGCCAAATCTGGGAGCAGACAACAGGGAGCAGCCAGAGCTGCTCACAGCTCCCTACCTCTCTGCCTTAGTCATAAATAAAATAGCAAGGGCTGCTTGGCTTGCGCCTCATGATGACAGTCCTCTGCTTAGAACACCATCCCTCCACCCTAATTGTTCCTCTTTCATCAACTCTTCCAGAATTGATGAGATATGATAACGGCTTCTTTTAGAAAGCTGGTTTTCTGATTTAAAAAAGATCCCGAGCAAACTACACACTCACTTATTTGTGTATCCATTATTTCACAATCTACACGCTAGGATGATGGGTGCTTCTGCAATGCACTGGGAAAGCCTGTCCATTGTTTACTGAAAACTGTATTTAGTCTGAACAACTTTCGCTTTTCACTTAACAGAGATGGAATTAATTCAAATAGAGCAACATTTTAGTCTGGTGGCAAATATATTCCTATCCATGTCGGACAGACATGAAACTTTTCTTGGAATGCAAATTAATGCTACTGTGGTGCAAGCAAGGAACACAGAACCAACTGTTTGTGACGTAATCAGACCAAACTTGGCCACTGATAAGGCAGAAAATGAACATATTACTGGATACCATACAACTTGCAAACTAAATCAAATCACATTTATGAGTTACACTAGATTAGATTAGAAGAATTCATTTCACCAAAGGCACTGCTTCAGCAGAGAACAGTCCTTTCTATACAAGTGCTTTGCAAATTAAATCAATCCAGTCGATGAAGGGAACAAATTATACATTTTCCATGAACATGCATATTCAAATATTGCAGAAGACCAACAAGGGGAGAGAGAGGCGAGGAAAATGGTTGCACATATTTAAATTGCTCCATTCCCTTGGTTACTAAAATAAGAGGGATTACAGAGAGAAGAACTCTCTGTGTATAGTATATATTTGTATTCTGTTCCAAGGCATAGAATAAATGCCAGCGCTATTTAGTAATAGTGCTAGAATAGAGCACCAAATCTAATTAACGAAGCAGCCCCCCCTCCAATAAATAAAAGAGTACTCCAAAGAAGACAACATGGGGCAATAACTTACTGCAGCCAGCTTCCTCTCTAGAGGTAGGACTTTCAATATTATAACAGAGTTTTTTGGTTTCCGTGTAGTCTTTGGTGAATAACTGTGTTCCTGTTCAAATAGTTTTGTAATACAGTCCTCAGGTTGTCTCTGCTAAGAAAGTAGATATCTCTGCACCATCAGGGATTTTGCAGTTGGCGCCGCAGATACAGCGGCTAAGCTGCTGCGGAAGATTTGAGCAGCATATAGTCCACCACGCCTAGTTTTGGCCAGTGTTTGCTGTTGTTATTTATGGACTGTTTTATCTAGGTATGCTTACTACACTGTTAAAACATGGGATGACAAATTGGTTTTCTTTCCTTGCTCTTACACCTACTTCTCCCGTCCCACCAAACAAAGCATGTGAATTCAAGGGGTTTTTTTTGCAGCTTTAGTAACTTACTGGGCAGCAATCTTGATGAACTTTTTGACTAGCTGCACACGTTTGCAGAGCTGGCTGCAGAGGAGTATCTCGGTGGCAACCCAAAGCTGGACCTCATTGCACCTCTGAAGCAGAAGGCTGAGATTCTCAGTGTTTTCAGCACTGCCCTGTCTGCTGAATGTGAAGTATATCAGCTCTTGCTGGAAGACATTGACAACATTATTAGGGATATAAAAACAGTTTAAATGTAAATGAATTATAAATTATTTAGAAATATGTTTTTACAAGACTTGGTTACAGATGGTTGTTTTTTCATTGTCCATGAGCCAATCACAAATGATTCAGGGTCCGAGTTTGGCTTAGCAAAGTCTAGAAGCTTATTACAGTAGGCAGGTGGACTGGAAGTCCTGCAAGATGTGCTTTTCTTGTGAGATTTCCTGCAGTTCCACTTCTGGCTACAGCCGGGTATAGGACATAAACAATCTGTCTCTTTCTGTATTTCATCACTTCTGTTCCAGTATGAAAAAGCAACCATATCACACCATTGCAGAATCTGAAAAATTTCAATTCAAACCTCTTCCTAAAAATAGCCATGTTTTCAGGAACAGTGGGTATTGATTTCTATGCAAAAAAACCCACTTGACCAGCTCTAGGTTTAAAGTGTCTCACCTGAATAAAAGAACCTGAAGTGAAAGATCAAGGAAAGCATGTGATGAGAAGCAACGGAATTTCCCATTCATTTTCTCAGAAAGTCACCATGCTTTTCAGTGAATGATATTTTCAAGTGACATTTTGTACTGTTAACTCTGTATTTTACTCAGCAGCTCACATCAGAACCCACCGAAGTCACTGAAACAACCCAGTGGGCACGGAAGTGGGCCATTATCCCATTTTATAAAGCCTGCCCAGTACTTTTTATCTCACTGAAGCCTAACAAGAACAGTCATGCGACCATCTAAATTGCTGAAATTGTGAATTCTGTTGTGGTTAACGTGGTATCAAGGACACCTATTTGCGGAGTCCTATATTTACTGGAACATTATCGAGTGCAAAGGACAATCTGCATATATAACATATTCACACAGTTTTTAGAGAATAATCATGATCTTTTACTCCTTGAGGCAAACCTCAATAAAACCCACCAGGTATACAGGGAACATACGAGATACCCTAGCAAAGGGAAGTTATAAACCTTTAACAATTTTTTTCGGTATCAAGGATTGCAACACATCTCTTGGACCTGATTCAATGCCACCGCTACTGAGAGCTGCCAAATCACACTGTCATGACAGTGAAATGAGCACCAAGGAATACTGATGCTCCAAAATGCTGGTGCAACGTCAGGAAATCATAACGGCTCAATGCTGCATGAGAGTAATATACCTGGAAGCGGACATCGTGCTTCTTACCTCATGAATTGCATTGAAGAGGCTCCAGTCAAAGTTTGTTAGTTCTAAGGCGAGATCCCAGGTGTTGATTCCCAAAATTCTCACAGACCTTTGCTGCAATTCCTCATTTTCAGCAAATGGGTTCTAAATCAATAGCCAAGAGCAAAAAAATCCTGAGCAAACGCCAGAAGTTTTGCAGTGAAACAGCTACTGGGCCAAGGCTAAGTAATCTTCTCTAAGTGCACTCTGAGGGCTTTTTTCCCCCCACTAATCAAAATCAAGAAGTTATATCCTATTTAATAAATAGCTTGAAAACGGAAATGGGTCAATAAGATCATAGAATCATAGAATCATAGAATCATTAAGGTTGGAAAAGACCTCTAAGATCATCAAGTCCAACCATCAACTAACACCACCATGACTCCTAAACTAGGCCCTGGAGTGCCACGTCTACACCTTTTTTGAACGCCTCCAGGGTTGACGACTCTACCACCTCTCTGGGCAGCCTGTTCCAATGCCTAACCACTCTTTCAGTAAAGAAATTCTTCCTGATGTCCAATCTAAACCTCCCCTGACGCAACTTGAGGACATTCCCTCTCATCCTATCGCTAGTTTCTTGGGAGAAGAGTCCAACACCCGCTTCCCTACAACCTCCCTTCAGGTAGTTGTAGAGAGCTATAAGGTCTCCCCTCAGCCTCCTCTTCTCCATGAAATCAATGACTTCCTATTGGATTAGGCCTCTCCCTCTGTCTCTCTTTCTCTAACCCTTGAGTATAAAACACTGACCAAGCAGACAGCATAATGAAAATAAAATCCCTGAAGCCATTAGAAAATAAAATCTGAATTAAGACACCAGGAAATTTTTGTATTATAAGATAAAGGAATCATTCTGCAAACACACCGGATTTAGAACAAATACACACAACTTGCCCACCAATCCACCTTTACAAATAACATAAATCCATCCATTTTATGATTAATTTACTCCAAATGGAATCACCAACAAACAGTAAAACACTGCGTGTCCTGATTCATAAAAGTTATGTAGCATATTACTGTGGAGTGCCCTGGTACTGCTGGTATTAAGGGTCACTTGACATTTCCATTATTACCTTGGATTTTCAATGGTTTGCATTTTTCTTGGGTTTTTTTACCTCATCAGGCTGAAACTTGGCACATAAACCATCTGCCAAGATGAAAGATTATTCTTGTCTGTTAATCCATTACTTTGTGCCGTATTTCTGACAGTTACAGCAAGTTTTGTGATTATTATGTAACTAATGAAACTAGATTGGCTGTCACCTGTCTGCACTGGAAACCTTCCTTAATATTCGCATCTTTAGAGGTGGTTAGAACGCCAGAGATAATGGGGATGACAGACTACAATGATAGCGGCATGTCAGCTCTTTGGGACACATTGATCCAACAAAATGTAAATAGACATTTCTCATCCCTTGGATGAACGCACAGATCCTAGAGGTACTGACAACACGTAGAAGTCAGTTGCGATACCGTCCCTGCGCTTTCCTCGAAACACCTGCGTAATTAGCAGAAAACTATTGAAAGCTTCATTTTTTGAGTGCCTGACTGTTCCTGCCTCGCTGACGTTTTGGGAAATCACAGGGGGAGAGAGAGTTTGCAATCCTGGTTTCTGAGGACAGAGGGGATGAGAGACCTGCGGCCCTTCGACCCGCTCCCCTCCCCAGCACCAGCGAGAGGATGGAGAGACAGACAAACAGGAGGAAGGAAAGAGGAGATACCACCAGCAATATACGCCAGCCACACACTGACCATGTAGCTGCCACAACACTGGGGTCATACTGATGCCCAGTAATTTTGGTAGAACTCACACGACATCTACTTCTCCATGTAGTAATTCCACAGAGTTTGTCTATCACGTTGTATAATTACGTACCAGCCACTTTAAACGTTACAGAGGCACAAGGGGTGGAGGGGAAAGTCACACGGGCCCTGAATAATCCTCATCCTGTCCAGTCCTGTACAAGCGTAAGTCAGCTTTTCCAGGCTGACGTAGATTGAAAGATTTAAGCTGTACGGAAGCTTTGGTCTATTTGAAATTGATGAGCAAATTCCATTACTGTTCAGTCAAATAACTGCTGTTAATGCAAGATATTTTTTTTTTCAGGTATAGAGCAGCTCAGTAAGCTTTACCAAGGAAGCAAAAAATAAATTCTGTATTGAAAAAGTCCTCTGAGAGGAATAGTAAGTTCTCGATCTGGAGTCAGACAAATCAAAAATGTTCCCATACAATACACATCCTTACCAAAGAATCAGTCAGATCTTTTCGGTAGACAAACATACGACTGGATGATTCAAAAGATTTTGAGATAGCCAAGTCATTTGGTTGTAGTTCATGTTTTTCTGTAAAAACAGAAAACAAAACACGGAAGCTTCAGAAAAGGAGTAAAAGCTGTTTATAAATATGAGAAAAACATTACAAATATATTTGTAAAGCCACATCAGTTTAGAATTTAACTAAGCATCAAACCCAGTCCCTATGTACATGTCAAGCATGGGATCATCATCTCCACACTATTCAAGCACAATAAGGCGAGATGTCTCTGATGCTGGACTAGAGCACAAAAACTTCCAGCACCTGCTTTCAACTTGGGCGTCACATAGGATAGAGCAGAAAGAAACCCTTGAATCATCTAGTCTAACCTCCTAGGCATTACAGAACATTTCATTTCAATCCAGTGTATCTGCTGTAAGTGTAGTGACTTTTGTTGGAACAAAGCGTCTCAGCCTCCAGAGACTGAGCTGTTGCGTCTCACTGGCAGACAAGAGCAGGGGTGGAGATGTCGCCAGTAGCCATGGCCATTCAACAGGAAAAGAAGTTTATGAACTTCACCCCATGGAGCAGAGCTGAAGAGTCCTTGATAGTACAGTACACACAGAAATTCCTCTAGACATAGAGTAATTTATTTAGGAAACATTTGAGTAAAAGAGCAGGACACAACAAACTGGTAGCAAAGAGAAAGGAACTTTGTTTTTTTTCTCCACTCCAGAGAACTGGTTCAGCTCTGGACAGTCTTGGATGCACCAGAGAAAGGTGTGGAGAAAAATAAAGCAAAACCCAGAACACAGCTAAAAAACTGCCCTAGGAAAACTGTCTTTTCCTGCGGGCTCCAAGCAATCTTGTGGAGACCTGACGCATGAGAGTTGATTACAGCGACTGTGTTAATGTAGACCCAAAAGCGCTACAAGCATGTTGAGAGCTACCTTGGACTTTTCATTGCCCTTTAGGAAGGATAGGACCAGGAGGAGTCCCAGAGCCAAACATCATTTCCAACTGTCTGTTTTCCCTCTTATCCATGCTCACACTGACACCAGATACATTTATGTTGAACTACCAGCATGTTTTTTCAAAGTAATTTTGAATAAAAAGAGCTTGCTTGTTTGTTTCAGGAGTACAATAAAAACATGTTCTCCAATGCTCATACTACTGCCCTCCAAGAGGATGGCAGATGACAGTTCTGAGTCATGCAAATAGCAAAAAAACAAAGAAAAAAGAAAGTGTGGAAGGCTGGTGTTTATTGCTCGCAGCAGAGGAGTACCAATGCATAAGAACAAGGATACTGAAACTGTGGTATCTCCAGTTAATTCAGGCAATGTGACTAAATTACATATTGGGGGTTACAATGGTCATGTACAAACGGCAGTCCTATTGTACCTGCATTTTAATTATTGTTTCTTATTGAACAGCCAAGTGGCAACAACTTCTGTTCTGTGGCTTTCTTGGGAACCAACGTGGTCTAGAGATAATAGTGTGCTTCATTATTTATGAATTGTTCGTTTTCTTTAGCTAAATAGGCAGTTAGCACCAGATTTATTGCTATCAGAGCAAAACTTGCCCTGCTCTTGAAAAGGAGCGCAAGACTTGAAAAACAACAGCAGCACGGTGATTTTGCAGTGCTGCAAAATGCACTGGAGGCAAGTTTGGGCACACACAAGGGTAAAAGGAGCATGCCTGCAAATGATGTAACCTGCCTGGCCAGGATGACTACGTGCAATGCTCCTGTGTGGCCGCTCCATGCCCATGCCCTCGACAGCTGGGGCAGGGCACCATCTCCCTGCCACCCACACCGGTGCCCTGCAAAAAAATGGTTGTTTAACTGAGCTCAGCGCGGGGGAGAAAAATGTGACCTTCCACTTCTGAATCAAATAAACAAACAGAACAAGCCAGCATTTGTCTGTATTTCATTTAACTAGACTGACAAAGAAGTAAGAATGGGTGCCATATCTTTAAGGGCACGTCCTTTGTCCCAGGGGATCGACACCAACTAACGTTATCTGAGAATATGGCCAAGATATTCTAAACTCTTAGACCTTTTTTTTGTAGACCCAGCTTGGCATTTCTATGCATCTAGTTAAATTGCTTCCTTTACATTACCTAAGAGCCAAAAGGCACTGCAATGAGCAAAACAATCTGACTAAAGACCTTGAGACCTGACAGACACCAAAGCAAATCTTGGGGGTTTGGGTGGTCCCTAATAACAGCCCATGGTCTTCCTTAAAAGAGACAAGAAGCCTTTCTGTTCAACGAGAAACACTAAAATAATAAGCAAAAAATGTCAGTTGTAAGCAAGACTGTTTACAAAATATTGCTTAGATTGCTCTCAGTATCTCATCAGTGCAAATACATGTCTCCCTCCTTTCTGCTGGAGAATATTCACTACTCATGCTGTAAATAAGGAAACAGCCATGCATACAGTATTTGTTATCCCCTTTTATATTTTTAAAGCAAACCATGCCTCATCACCTTCCAAATTAATTTTAATGCAAAAGTAGGAGATTAATCTGTGGGGAAAAAATAAAATCTTGCAGTACTGCTGGAGAAAGAGTCCTTTGCACTCCCTTCCCAGTGAGGAGATGCTGTATCCCATGGTACCCAAGAATGAGCTGTTGCCATGGAAACGACTCTCTGGGAAGCAGCTTCTCATTGTTCCCATGGTCATCCAGCTGTGGGCCCGCACAGGAACAGCTATATCGTTGCACCACACAATGTCAGCCCTTCCTTTCGTGATGCACTAAAAGGTAAGTAATCAGATGTAGGGAAGTTATTTACCGCCAGAGAACGTGACTGTCACCAGTGCCAGCTCCTCCTCCGGGTACTGGATCTTTTCTGCTACGATCTTCAGTATCTCCTGAGCTGAAGCGGATACTTGAACTTTCACACTGACATAGGAGTGCTCTGTTATATACACACGGCAGAAAACTGCACAAAGGAAGAAAGACACACTCAGCAGCAGGCAGATGTACCTGAACAGAGCAGGGGAGAATCTCGCAGACCCAACCATGGCAATGCCTCGGCTGCCTGGCTGCTGCAGCTGCAGGAAGGGCGGCTGCTGCACCCTGACCTACAGGGACATGAAACAACATAAACCTCACCACTTTCCCCCTTCTCACCTCCTCTCCCTGGGAAATGAGAGGGCCAAGCAAATGGAAACAGAGACTCCCATGGCTGCATTTCAGCAATACCTATTTAAGACTTCCTACCATGAGGATTTGTCACGGACAACCTCCTCTACTGCCTATCTTCTTTGCAAACTCAGCTGTTGCCATCTTTTCTCCCTTCCTTTTAGGTTCAGATAAATCACCGTCCTCTCAATATATTTCATATCAGCTGCAGTAATTATTTTGGACCTCCATTTCCAGCTGGAACAGGAGGCTTTGCAAGAACAGCACTCCCTGGTCTTCAACCACTCCTGCTAGCTTATCTGTCTAGACATCAAACTACTTGCATTGCCAGGGTATTTTAGCACCAGCAGAGGCTGCCCGAACAGCAGTGCAATTAGTTCTGACAACTCTTTCCCTGAATCACTTGCAGCACACATAAAAGGGACTGGTTTGGAGAAATTCCATGGGCTCATCACTTCCACTGAGGTCTACGAGTTGGTTAGGCTCTGAGAGGGAGATTCCCAGCAGTAATGCTATGGTCAACTCGGGTAGTACTTTCTTTCTGCTACAAAAAGGGATGTAACGCTCTCTCTGCTTGCCAGAATTTTAGGTTTGCATCTTTTGCCCAGTTTGCCGTAGCCAGTTCTTTGAAATACAGCTGCCATACTTAAAAGGGAAGAAACAGAGTGGCAGACTTGCATAAATATTTCAAAAATTACATCTGCTAATGAGAACTGCTACAACTCTTGGTTTCATACTCACTTCAGTGCTTAATTAAACTTTCCATTTCCTTCTACTCTAATACTTCTTACTGCAGACAGGCTGCTACCATGTCAGACAAAACTTTTCTTCTCCAGAAATGCTGTATTTTTAAAATTATTTTTATTGACAGATGTATGTAGCAATAGCTCTTTTCTTGTCCTACAAATCTTCATGGCTTCAAGGCACTTTCATTAACCAAGACCATGCCAGAATCGGTTAAGAACTCTAACCTCATGAATATCTTTTTTTTGTGTTTTAGTAAAGTAAAAAATGAAGATGAGAAGGAAGGAGGAACTTAACATTTAACCTTGGGGAAGAAAAGTCATTTGATTTTATAGTTTTTTCTTAACCTGTCTCTGCTGACAGACAGTAAATCAGATGCTCATCCTATGGCAGAATCTCTCTTCAGAACAGATGTAACTCATGAAAAGATAGAGCCATCAAATTGCACTCTAAATTACTAGGTAGAAAAATAAATTTTAAAAAATCTGACAGGAATATTTGGACTCCACACGCAGAGTGCAACACAACTTGCCTACAGTGAATTTGTTTGAAATCTCCTCCTCTCTGTCATTGGGGTGGGGAAGATGACAGCAATAAGTTAATTTATAACTGGGCTATTGACATATCCTTTGTTTAACATTGAAATAAAACAATCTACAGGTCAGGTCCTCAAGCACAACCATCATGCTGATCCTCCCAAAGCCTGTTCCCCCACGCACCTTTCCAACGTTCTATCTGCGGTATCTATTGGCATGGACCATGCCACCTCTTCCAGGAGCCTGTGCTGCTCCTCTGTGAGGTGCAGGAGGGAATGCCAGTGGGCGGAAGCAGCCATGGGTTGCAAGTCACCCTGGTAATGCTTACATTAGGGGATAAAATGCCTCCGATCAAGTGGCATGGTGCAGCTTGGACAGACCCATCCTCCACAAGCACCATCAGTCAGCAGCACTCCACCACACCAACTTAGATGTCCACCCTCAGCATCTCTCTCTCCTCCCCCCAACTCCACTTTTGCTATTTCATTCCCTCAATCCCATCATCTTCTGTGGTTCATGCTCTCAAGAAGCGAGGTAAAAGCAATTTAATCCAGTTGGGGCTGGCCTTGCTGGGTCCTGCCCTTCCTGTCCCCATGGCCACGCAGTCTGTCCCCTCTCTGGTGCCAGTACATTTCCCTCCCCATTCACCCATGAGCTGTGTCTGACTTTTAAAGTAGAAGAATGAGTGTGGGAGTTCTCGTCCAGAAATGACATTTTTAGAAGCAGCCTTGTTAACATAAATCTCAAATAAACTTATATTTGAAGGAAGGAAAGAGGATATCTATCGGCAGCATCTATTGTGCAGAAAGACTTGGCATTGAAGGAGCTCAGTTTTTATTCTGTCACAAATGAGCACTAAAAATATCCTGACTCCAAGTGAACTTCCGGAGTTTTGTTCCCAGTGAGAAACGAAGATATACCATCAAAGGGCAAGACTTCCAGGTAGGAGGTCCTTCTGCCTGTTCTCTGCTTGTGTACATGGTGTTCTCCTCTCTGCCTCCTTCCTTGTACAGGCATTACGGGAGGGCGACAGCCTCACTGTGTTATTGCATTAGTAGCGATGAAGAGAAACTGCATTTTGAAATGGTTGACATTAAAGTGAAGTGGCGCCTTGCACTCTACACAGAGACATTTTCGAGGAGAGAAGGAACTAAGGTGGGTTCCCAGAGTTAGCAGATCCTGGCCCATTTCATGTGACAGGCTTATTCATTCACCTTTTGCAACCAAGATCTAGGTTAAGAGACCGAGAGCATGAAATGGAGCAGGAATAATGCCTGGTGGATGGGCTGCCAGCACTCCGGGGAGGCACACAGCTCTGCTACAGGGCTGCTGGAGGAACTAGACAGGGGCAAAAAGCTCTTGAGATACCATATCACTGTTGAGCCCCTGCAGAGTAGGAGGCTGGAAGGTTACCTTGCACAGTCAGATCTTTCTTCTTTTGTGGCCCTAAGGTCCTGTCCAGAAGCTGTATGTCAGTTAAAAAAAATTTACATTATGGGCAGCCTTTGAGAAACAATTTTGCAGTTGTGGAGTTTTTCCTCCACTCTTTCAATCATACTTACTTTCTTCTGTTTCATTCATGGTTCCTCTGTGCTGCAGCCAGTTCTCCTTTAGACTGAACTGGTGGAAAAAGGTTTTATTCTGTGAGGGAGTGGGAGAGAAAAAAGAACAAAAAACAAAAAAAAACAAAGAAAAAAAAAAAGAAGAGACAACAGTGACTCTCTGCATCCCTGCCCTTTACAAAGCAGTAATTCACAGAACACAGCATTCAGCCCATACGTCTGGCCAAAAAGGTTTCTGTATAGGAAATCCACCCACCCTTTCTTGGATTAGTAAACTGGGAGTTGCCTCACTAAATAATGGCCAAGGTGGGGATTTTGGAGGAAACAGGACGTGCCGAGGCTAAGCAGCCTGCGCAATTCAAGGTTCTCTGTAGCCATGTTCAGAGCCCATTTCTTATATGCTTATTCTTATACATTTCCTACGTACCAATCAGCCTATTTAGCAGTTTCACTACAATTTCATGTTCTCCCTTCCGCATTTCCGCAGTAACATTTTAAGCTTATTACACACTTCAGCTTCAGCCCAGAAAATTTGACGAGCACAGCAATTCACCTCTGTGCAGTTTGTACGCCAACTTTCTCTGGCTGCATCTTCTCCCTCCGGTTAAACAGACAGATTCATGTTCCTCTCTTTCTTTCTCTGTCCCTGCCACAACAAATCCGTCCTTTGCTCTGTCTGCTTGATATCCATAGGCAATGCCTGTGGTCAGCCTGGTCTGCCCAGGTCGCTACATCTCTCCAGCCCAGTGGGGACATGCTCCCAGGCCTCTCTTGAATTCTGACATCTCAGAGCATCTTGTTAAGATGTTAATACTGTCACAGCCACTGCAGGTTAGCTCATGCAGCTGATATCCAGGCTGCACTGGCAGGAAAAAAAATTCCCTAAGCAGCATTTCAGGTCTAACCTCACTGATGTATCCTGTCATGGTTTTGGCCACCAGTCACTTTCAATTGAGAAGCCCAGAAAAGAGAGGGAAGTGGGCAGAGGGGAAGAAAGTGAGATGATAAGTTATCTAGCAACCAGCAACAATCAGGTTTGCGTTACCTTTCGGTGAGGTGAATACTCATCTACAGTGCTGAAACAAAAAGGAAAATCCAAATTATTCTTTCCAGCCAAAGGTTAGGAAAAGTAAGTTTTAGCTATTACAAAGTTTACAACATCAGAAAGTTTTTAACATTAAATGGTCACCGCAGAATGGCTGCAGAGCTCCTTCAGGGAAAGCTAAGGGTGCCTGGCTCAGCCAGAAAACTTTTCTGTGACTTGCACAATTGATATAGTGAAAAGCAATGCTGCCAGCCCACGAGCTGCTGGAGAACACGGATGCAGCTCAAGCCCCCGGGGTAAGCAGTCAGGGTCACCCTCAGGGACACAGCTCTCTCCACTTCCCCAACAGCCAAACCACGGAAACAAACTCCATTTGTTGGAAAAACATGCCAAGGAAATATTTTTTACCAATACCACAATTATTAGTAATATAATAGCCCTGAGATGACTATTGCAAAAGAGATTTGCTTCTCAGTACTGCAGATTGCAGAGAGAATGAGAACGAATGTACCATCTGAAGTCACAGACTGCAGCTTCTGAGGGAAATTTTGCCAGCTTTTCCACAAAGTATCGCTCTGCTTGCAAGTCATCCCAGCCAAAATTGATGGGAGTGACTGTTGAACCACACACACCACCCAACAAACATCACAGAAGATTGAATAATCTAGCTTTAGTTTAAAGAAGAGATGATTTGTAAAAATGAATATAGTACTTGTATCACTCAAAACTTTATCTTTACTGAATTACAGCAAGATGACAACAAAAATAAATTACACTCTAAATAAAAGGAGACTTGATCACAAATATAATCAATACTTACTGACGACGATGCATCCCAAGTATTTTCTGAAATTCTTTCAGTTCCTTCTCAAGAATGGGATATTCATACACATCATCTAACACGCTCCTGTATATTGTCTACAAAATAAAACAGTATCTGCAAACATCTGATAACTCAAACATAAATCTAAGGCATCATATCAGCAGTCTAAATCAATTCAGGCACTAGCCTACTAAAACAAATTTCATCATTATATTTATGCAAGACCCGTAAGAAAAGAATGTTCCTGTTTAAATTTCCAGACCGGTCAATATTCAGCTTGCCTTTGGCGAAACACTCTTTGTATCATCACCAAGTGAGAGGGCAAAATGTCAACAGTCATTAGTCTACAAACAGGAAGACTTAAAATGGCACTTGTGGCTGTTACATGAAATGTGGGAGAGGTCAGAAGAACACATTCTGAAGCATGAGAACATACCACACCATCATCACTTATCCAAAATGATAACAAACAGGTTCATTTGATTTAGACTTTTAAAATGGAGAATGCTCTCCTTCACTTTTCCTCATGCTTGCATGCATTTTAAATTGAGTTGATGTCTCTCACAAACAAATAACAATATACTCCTAGTTGTAAACCAATAAATAAATAAACCTTACTTCTTATTTCTGGGGGAGGCATTGTCTGAATATCATCAATCAGGAACCTCAATTAAATGTAAAAGACACTACCTCAGCTAAGAGCTAAATAACATGAATCGGCTTTCATGACTGAAATTGTAGGAAATATTTTCTCTATAGTTTTTCAGAATCTGCATATAGATCCTTCTCTTTCCCTTCCAAAAAAATGAGGATCATATGTATGAGCTGAGTCATCAGGTTTGCTTTAGCCCAATTAACACTCCTACATTCATAAATTTCAGCATAAATGATTCTGGCTTACAATCCTATACATTGTTTTTCCACGTGTAACTTCAACCATCATTAACATTACTGCTGTTTAATATTGCACAGAAGCCTCAAGCAGAGAAATTGTGTGACAATACACAGCCACACACCTCCATGGCCGGAAAGACAAGCCCTGCATCAAGATAGGTAAATGCAGTGTAACCTAAGTGACGGCTGGAATGATGCCCCCTTTCCAGTACAGCACTACACATCTACTACCAAACAGTAAAAATCCTAAGGTCTCTGCTTCCATATGCAGTGTGTCCTACTCCAAAAACAAAAAAAAAAAACAAAAAAGGAAGCTCAAGACTTTCTTCAAATTTAGTTCAATGTTTCATCCCTTTGTCTTTCAACCAGAGGGGCGGGGTGGGATCGGGGAGGGGGAATCAACAACCAGATGGATCTCGGGCCAGTGACGACATGGCTGTTTGCAAATTTACAAGGGAATTATAAAAGCCTTTGGAACTCGTTCAGAAAGATCAGAAGATCCTTGCTAATAAGTAAGAACATAATTTTATTTATTAAAAATACATAAAGCTGTGCTGCTCTCCATGTGCACCTGACAAACACTGTGGAACACCATTTCACCCCTCAGTCAAAGCAGCATCTTTTAGAAGAACATCAAAACTCTCTTTTTGTCCATGATCCTCTGGATACCAACTGTAGACCCTGTTCTGGCAGACACGACCAGTGTGTCCAAGGAACCTCCACATCTTTGTAGTTTTATTTCTTACCTACCTAACTTTTCCAGTCATGCATGGAGTTCTGTAAGTTTCATATCTGAAAGTACTGTTTGTGACATTGAATGTATTGACATTACAGGTTTTCTGTTCAAACTGACTATCTCTAAGGCATTCAAGGAAGACACATGTAAATAATTTACATTATAGATTTCATGGAGAAAATTTAAGTATGAAAAATTATGCTTTATAGATTTTGCTGTTGGGGCTTTTTAGACACAGTATGATAATTAAACAGTGCTGAAATGCATAAGAAAGTGTTTCAATACCTTTAAAAATTGTTTTAAATGCTCATCTTCATGTAACCAGTCTTTGTAGAGAGAAGTCCACTGAGACACCAAATGCAAGACTTTTCGTTTCCTACAGGATACATCAGAGTCATCTTCTTTCCCTTGGTGGTTCTTAGCACAATAGGTACAGTAGGTTAAGGAACAAATACTATGGTCTCACTGAAACTTCAAAATTAAGTGATGGAAATGACTTCGCAATCATCTCGTTGGCTAATGAAAGATTTTTTTTACCACATTGCTCAGTTTTGAATGTTTTATCCTGTCTGGAGCTTTAGGAGTTTCATCAACTTTTTGGAATGAAATGCTCAGTAATAGCCCTGTCAGTTCATCCTCTGCGCCAACAGGATTTTTTTCCTTTATAGATTAGAGAGGCAAGTCTATAAAAGGAAAATCAATTCAAAAGGAATTATACAATGTTGAGTCATATCTTTTCTGCAGAACTGGGAACGAACCTTTGTCCTGCACACCGATGCCAACATGAATGTCTGTGGGAAGGAGGACAATGTGTCATTAACAACAACAAAAAACCCAGGCAGAGGAAGTCAGTTTCTTCTTCCTTGCACAAATTACACTATCTGCAGAAATAACACTATTAAAATAAAAAAGAAGGTAAAAGAATCTATTTCCACCATTGTCCTCTATTCACAAAGCAGAAACACCAAATGACAGAACATACCCACTTTGCACATTATTCCTGTCCCTTCATTATTCTTTCTTTTATTAGGTGAAAAGATGATGTTTTCACCACAAAAGGTAAAGAGGAAAAAAAGAAAAGAAAAGAAGAGAAAAGCAAGTTCATTTTATAGTACAAGTTCATTCAAACAATACTCCATAGCTTATGGAAGTAATTGGAAATACAAGAAAATTTCTTTTATCTCAGAATCAGTTAGACTTATATACCATACCACATGATAAAATACTTATTCTTCATTTCTTCTCTTCACATATTCTGAAATGTATTACATAAATACAGGTATTCTAAGAATTAACACGCAGGTCTGAATAGGTTTTAATCCCATTTTAAGTGTTGTTTTGTAACAGTTATAAAGGTTTATATATCTTTAAACAAAACCAGCAGACATAAGATTGCATTGCTGCTATGAGTTAGGCATCTGTTTCAATACAACTTTCAAGCATTCTTCTGAAGTAAGTATGCACATACACAAATGTGTATGTTTTGGATACAGGTTTATTCAGAGGCAGCTTTAGCTTTGTACGTACAACTTCAGAGCAGGAATTTTCTGTTTACTGATTCCTCGGCTCTGCAAATTCTAAATGTTTTAATAGGTGATTGTGTGTGTATATCTATCTATCTATCTATATCTATTTACAGGCACGTGCCAATTAGGGGAACTCATATCCAAATTTGGATTTAATGTTTCCAGTTTGAATCTTTTGCTGCACAACCCATCTGAGTTAAGAAAACAATATAACCTGAACTTTGGGAAGCTACAGATTTGAATTGAATTCCAAGTATCGTAAAACCTTATGAAAATTGGACTGGAGAAGAAGAGACCTTGAAAGATCAGCTAAACTAGTCCATCCAAGTCCACCCTAACTAGTCCACCCTAAGAGGGGCTCAAGTATACCCTATGTTATCCTTGGAATATATTTCCTAGTTTCTTCTTCCTAATAGTCTCCAATATCAAAGATTCTACTGTCTTACACATTTTCCACTCCAGTGTTTCTTTTCTTAATGTAAAAAAAAAAAAAAATATATTTCCTAGTACCTAACATGAAACTGTCTACAGCAATTTAATCTCACTGCCTCTTGTCCCGTCTGGCATCGACACAGGAACAGATTCTTCCCTTCCTCTTTAGGTACCTGAAAGATTGTCCCATTTATAGTTTCCCTTTTTTCAGTAAAACAATCCCAATTCTTTCAATCCTTCTTTGTAGGTCTTTTTTTCTAGACTATTGATAATTCCAGTTGTTCTCTTCTGAAATTTCTCCTGTTTGTTCAGGTATTTCTTGGGGTGTGATACCAAAACCCCAGGTACAGTCCACCTTCTAAGCATGCCATAGTAAATATTAGACAATTGCTTTCTTTTCTCACGATTCTTACATGCAACCTCAAAATAATCATGCGGGGTTGTACTTCAATAATATCGATACGCAAAGAGCAAAACTAATTATCCCAGGCATGCAATTTACTACGTTTGATATAAGGCTCGACAATATATAAACCTAGGTGTAACTGTGTGACCCCTGTTAATACAACACTTAATAAAAGGATATTGCCTCAGAAGTGCCTGGCACAAGTCATCAGTCGTCATGAAGACTGTGTACGTGAGAAGGAAGTCATCCAGGAGAGTTTCTGCAGAGGAAGACAAAAAAGCCCAACAATACATTATTGAGAAGAGGAAGAGAATATCTACTCCTGTTAGTGTGCACGGCAGGAATAGAA
>WAAD01010295.1:259041-280759 GCA_013389945.1 Fregata magnificens | reverse complement strand
TGGGGGGGGGGGGGGGGGGGGGGATTTTTTAAGAAACACAAAGATGGTGAGAGAAATAAATGTATTTTAGACAATATACAACAAATTCTAAAACTCTTTAGCTATGCCATTTCCCGATTGTGATTATGGCAAAGATGATGGGATGACCATATGGTCAGCTCCAGACACCCCTTTATGTTAATACGCTTATCAGTATTAGCCAGAATTCCGAATTTAAAAACCCCCAACAACTCCAAAATTTGCTCTCATTTACATTGACTGCATCATCCCTACCTTGCAGGACCAGCCACTTCTCTTTAACATTTAGNGGGGGGGGGGGGGACGACCCACAAACCCAATGGAATCCTTTGGGGTTTTTACCTTCCTGTGTATGACTGAAAAGCTGGGCTCATTAATGCTAATGCACCTTATGACTTCAAAGCACATACTAGAAATAATTTTTTTAAAGCAAATATTCACTGATGGGGTTAGCAGTACCATAACTGCTCAGAAATAGTTAAAACTTGCATTTCTCACAATCATCAAGAAAAGCTGCCCTATGAGATGGGGTTACAGCTGGGCAAACAGACAGATGAGCTCCCTGTGCCTGAGTAAAATGGATGTTGATTACCTACTATTCTATAGGGAATAGACATTTTTTGCTATTTTAAATATTCACTCACTGAGTTCAAATTAAACCGAGGGCTACAGCACAGCATTTTCAAGTTTTTCAGCCTCTCAGTACTAAAAGCTCTTAAATAATTGTTGTAAATAATTCTTGTCGCCCCTCTTGCTCCTTTCTGTAAAATGAGAAAAATTATAATCACACCTCAAGGCAGACACTGCTACATGTAGAATTTTTACGTGTTTTGGTTCACATTACCATGCAATGCTCTGAAACCTTTCACCAATGCAAATGCATGTCCAGCCAGTTGCAGTTCTAATCAGAAAATTGCTTGTTCTGCAGAAATGGAAAAACGATTTGAGGGCAAATCTTTTCAAAGATAGGAGTTTCTCAATAATCTGTAATTCCACAGCAATTTACTAAAAATATCAGGATGTCTCGGAGTACAAACAGTAAAGGCAAACTGCTATCATTACTATTTGATCTAGCAAGATATTGCTCACATCTGAGAGGGTGCTGAGCGGTCCCAGATCTCCCTTGACTTCAGCAGAAGGCAATGGCGCTCAGGACCCTGCAGGGTTAGCCCTGAATCGAAAATCAAATCCTCTAAAAATGCTATGCCACCATGGACACAGCATGAAGCAAAAAATGATAATTATGTGGAAAAAGAAAGGTCAATGGAAAAAAGAACATCGATATATAATTTGCTGCTAATGTATTAAAACAATTATAGTAGTTATGTAATCTAACCACTGAAGCACCAAGAAATCAATGCACAAAGGAATAAAGAGCAAGCCATTTATTTCTGGCATTAGGTTAGAAAAAGAAAATACATAAGGGCAAGATATTTAACCTGTACAACCAGAATTTTTATTAGAGCACAAAAATCAGAACTAGGAATAATTTCTAAGGTCATTTCCCAGAGATTTCTGGTAGTATTTTAACATCTGCAGAATGAATCAAACACATTCTGTCTGGTAAGGTCAAAGATCCTCCTAAAGTTGCATTCCAGTTGCTGCTATCACACGTATTGGAGCAGTTTCGTATTTAGTTTGAGGGACAAAAAGCCCTGAAACCACAGGCAGAGAGCAAATGTCAAACTTGTCTAGCTTTAATGAGGCACTAATTTTTCCACATAGAAATCTGAAGCTCTTTTTTTTTTCCCCCAGGTAGGAGGGAGCCTTGGTGATTAATGTGCAGCTACCATGGTCGGGGTTATTTGAAATTATTGGACAAATCCACTACGCCTTATACATTTCAAAGTATTAGAAGTATTGCCTATAGCAGTCACCCTAAGATATTGCTACTTTTTGTTAAAAAAAGCCCTTGACTACTGCAACTAAAGCTTTCCATGCAGTGAAACTTCACTTGACAGGAAACTGATTTTATTTTGAACGTATTTTAATGTGAAGTCCTCACACAAGCCTCTCTGCAGAAGGCAGCCACCCCTTGTTCACATCAGGCATCTCCCAAAGTACTTTAGGAGAAAAACCCATCCTCTCTTTCCATGGATTGTTTAAAATAAACCAGCCAGGCCAGGATTGCCTGGAGCAGCAGGACAGAGGATAAAAGACTTAATGGTTCCCTTTCATGCTGCTGCCCGGGGTCCAGCTGCCTTATGGGGCAGAAGAGAAGGGCATGCAGCAGTAGCAGCACAGCGTGCTGCTGGTCTGCCCTCACGGGTTTTCATCCCCAGCAGGCACACCGCCTGGCACCCCAGTCACTAGCACGTCTCGGTGAAAGTCGTATGAGCAAGTGCAAGGCAAGGCAAGTTTCTACTCTTCTACTTCTGTTTTGCACCTGGACTTCTTTGCATCCCTGCCATCACCCTCTTCTCCAGGCACCCAAAGAGATGCAATGCTCTCCAGCCCGGACCCCTCAATGACACAAATTCCAGGTGCCACAGAGAGCTGCCACTGGCTCAGCCAGGCCACTCAGACCTTTTACTGCCTGGTGGCAGCACAGCCCTCGCTGTCCTCCAGCAACAGACAGCAGCGCACATGAAAAGGCTGCATCACCTGCGCCCTCTGCTACTGCAAGCCTGGTCCTACCAAGTGAGTGCTATGAGGTGCTCATGGCTGCTCAAGCCTTTTCCCAGGTCCAACAGCTCAGGTCCCAGGTCCAACACTTGAATCTAAAGGGAACTCTAAAACCAGACTAGACATTCAACTGTCAGAAAGTTAATATAAAGGAAGATGTACTTTATCTTCATTCATTTCATCTTTGCTGTCCAACACTAGTATGGCATTGAAGAAGAACCAAGTGTCAAGGTCAGCATGTCTTTCTCATCGCCGAGTTGGAAAATCTACTCCTAGGAAACAGTAACCTTCAGATCTAATTATATAAATATAAAAATATCATCACATCTTCAAAAAAAAGATTGCGAGTTCTTCATTTTTCGGTCTTCAACTTGAGATACTTTAAAAGAGCCTACTTTTCAGTGACGTTTCTGAGAATATGAACCCAAATTTTCTGTTTACAACCCCAAAATAACATATATATATATATAAAAAAATCTTAATTGGCAGTATTTTCCAATACATGATAAGTTAAGACTATTAGCCCAAAAAGTTTTAACTTCAGTACCTAACGACAGGCTCCAAAATCCACTGCATTTGGACAATATCCAGTCCAGCAGATTATGACAACTACAGTACAGTGACCAGAATACATTCCATACTGGCACATAATAGGGATAACGGACAGGTCAAACTACACATGGCAATGCCACATCTAAAGCTCTGCAGGTCAGGTGCAATGCCTAGACTTCAGCCTGCAGTGTTATCCCCAGCACCTGCTGCTAACTGCTTTCCATACCAACCAGAAGGATAGGTCCCTTAAGGGAACAGAAATGTATGGATCCGCACTGTGTATTTTTGAAAGTGTTTAGCAAGAAGCTTTGATCTATTATTTTCCCCTACAAAGCAGCAAGGGGAAATTTCTTTGTGTTTCAGCCCAGGGAAGGAGATATAAGTAGAAACTTTGCCCCTGGGAGCCAAATTATCATAAATATGCTGAGCAGCGCAAGCTCCCCAACACGTGGCACTGGAGCATGTGCAGTAAACATCACAGTGACTCTTCAGGGAAGCTTAGCACGACAAAGCCTCCACTGGCATAATGCTCCTGGCTTCTGTAGATTTGGCAGAACTGTCCACAAAGGGAACGATGGCATTTTCATCTGAGCAAGAACTGTTGGATTTGGTCCAAATCTCTGCACGAGATGGCAATAACGTGCACTAGACTAACGTACAGACCACTGACTTCTTCCAGCATGTGAAATAGCAATGCATTGGGTCAAGTGGTGGGACAGTTTTGGTGTATTGGGTCACACAGACTAGGTTAGGGTCTTGCAGCTGTGGCCCACTGTCATGTAACCTCAAAAGCAGCAACTCACTTGCCAACATCTTCTGACATATGGAGGCAAAAGGCCCAGCAAAGGTCCTGCATGGCTGTGATGTGTTACAGGCTCTGCTGGGCAGGGGGCAGGGAGGAGGAGTGAACACATCTTGCAAACCCCATAGGAGACCCGACAGTCTTTAGCATACTGCAGTCTCACTGCAGCACTGAAGGA
Organism: Fregata magnificens; assembly: GCA_013389945.1. Classification (NCBI taxonomy): domain Eukaryota; kingdom Metazoa; phylum Chordata; class Aves; order Suliformes; family Fregatidae; genus Fregata; species Fregata magnificens. The sequence continues at coordinate 276,584 of WAAD01010295.1, read as the reverse complement.
TGCCACTTCCAGCATTTTGCCCCAGGGTGTACAATAGGCTGTTGGGCACAGACTGCTCAGATACCTCTGAGATAACTTATGCAATATCTACACACCTACAAAGCACAGCAGAGACCTCCTTGTACTGGGAGTGGGGTGGCAGGAGGGACACGACACCCAAAAGAATCCAAAACCCAAACAGGGCCATACTTGCATCTTACATTTCTCACATCTGCCTTCCTCCCTGCGGCAGTGAAGCATGGCTCAGCAGCGTAAAACCAGAACAACAAGCGTCAGAGAGCTCATAAGGCAGCTGCATTCTGCTTCCCCATGTGGTGAATGGGTTCCAAAAAAACCTGATGCTTTTCATGATGGTGGTGTTAAAACACAATATTACATTAATTGTAGACTTATTTACGTGATATATGTCCTTAAATTATGAACCTGAAATTGTACTTGCTACACTAAGACAGGCAAATCATTCCAATGACAGGTTAACATGTAATTAAAGACAGCTTTTCTCTTTATTATTACAACTTAATGGAAGACAGCAATAAAAAAATGCCTTGTACATGGTCTGTGTATGTATTAAGAACATGCAACAACTTCAAACTATTGGGTTTGTCAGTACAACCCTGTACTGACAGCAGAATGAAAGAAATAAAAAGGTTCGTGCTTGCATGGTTTAAAGATCATACAGCAGTAACACATGAGGAACAGACATTATCTGGAGTTCAGCTGCTTGTGAGCATTAAAATACCTGCACGGGCATAATTCCCTGTGGCAGCAGAACTGTGTTCTTGTGCAAAGACCTTCCACTTCTTGCAATACACAGCAGTACAACATTACACTTTTAAGAAAGAATACCTTTATTTTGATAATTTTCAAACTATTTTCACTCATCGAGGAGCTAAGCGTTAGATCCTTGATTCAGCTGTATCGTAATTACTCAGGGATTTTATTTGATGGCCTTGCTTATTTCAGTCAAATAAAGCAGGGATATTAAACAATTACTGGATGAAAGCCCAGCGGGGTAATTTTCTAAAGGTGTATATTCACTTTTGCCATTATTTCAGATTTTTAGTGCTATTTATTGATTTAGCCACATAAAATACACCCAGAACACAACTCTCAGATACATATAACTTTGGACTGGTATAGCCCAGCTTTCTTCTTGGGTACCTTTCTTTTCCAAGTCTTACGAGATACTGTATCTTTCATGCACTAACCAAAAGCATCTAATGGAAGAGATGCATTCTGTATCTTGTAGAAATTGTTTGTTCAGTTTTTACCCCTTCATCAACACTGCCAGCTGTTCCTTGGACTTCCATGGGGCACAGACGAATCTCCTTGGCCAAGATGTAAACTGTACCTTTCTCCTCAAGCATACATGAATCCTATGCAGCATTTAAGATAAAGGTAAAAATCACGAACTGCAGTAACAGATAGGATGCTGTATTAAACTGGGCCTCTTGGCTCATCTGCTCCATGACCATGTTTCACCATTATACATAACATCTGGCCGTGCTAGCGCTTACTGCCATCTTTCAGTTCTATAGCTCTTTTTGGCCATAAGTGCCAGCATGGTTTTTGCAAAACATGCAAGCTTTATTTTTCCCTTGTACAGAGAAAGGGAGGCAGACACGGGCCCAGCAACAGCACTAGCTGAGGCGGGAGGTATCTGCCAAGGCTGAGAGTACAAACCCAGTGTCCTCACTCTGGTTCTGCTCACCTCTCTGCAGTCCCACGCAGACAATACCAGTGCATTTGCATTTGACCTCCTGCCAGTGAGGCCAAAACCACCAAATGTGAGATTCAGAGGGTGATCCCACTGCAAATCACCTTTCCCTATCAAATTCCCAAACCCTTTTCAAATGAAATAGGCTAACGACAGCATACTTTCTACTTTCCACTTTCCTTCAGTATTTCTTTTGCTTTCTTGTTCCCCAAAGGAAAATGACTTTTGCAACTGAACTGTCTGTCCAACTGTCTGTAAGTCTTGGTCTCCCTTATCCCTGTAACCTTTGAATCTGTTGACGAATTTCAACCAAATTTGAGACAGGGTAGCAAATTCTCAAAGACACTACGTTCCTATATGTAATGGGAGTAAGTGCATCTGTAGAAGAAAGAGACAAATTATTGTCTCATTGAAGTAAAGGCTGCCATGTAAGCACACCTATGTTTGTAGACACAGAATAACTCAGCCAAAGGAGATGTAGTGATAGTGCCTCAAGCTGCTGCTGGTAAGACTGGGGTTTTTTTGGTTAAAAGATACAATCTCCAACACTGGGACTACTAGCATCACTGAGATATCCTCTGTATTTAAAATTCCGCAAACTGTGTCCATACCCAGTTTCTCTAACAAGGCTTCCTATCGCTGCTGTTCCCATCTCTCTGGTGCACCAGGTTGCTGGGTCTTCTCTTAGAGGACCCTATAAATTCCCATGGCAGAGCACTGTCTCTTACTTTGTGTTTGCATAGCACCAGTTACAGACACTGTGGCTTCTGAATGCCTGTATATATGTAAAATGATAACTCATTATCTTTCTGCATTTGTTTCTGTAAATAAGGTTTTTTTCATTAAACTGCTTTGCTTATTCAGTTAGTCATTAAGACCAATAATAAAAACCCATTTTTAATTTTTTTTTGTACTAAGAAGCAGTATCCTTTCTATATCATCCCTGGCTAGTCTATGGAAAATCATTAATTACGTGATGACAGTCTCCTCAAACAGACTGCAATCACTTGCCCGTGGCTGCAGGCTGGTAGACACTTCTGCCTGGTGTAACACTGCCTATAGATTCTTTCAGGTTACAAAATAGTGAGCATGTATTTATTTTTACTAAAGAGTACCTGTCAGAGAAGGTAGCAAAGCATCTTAAAGGAAGACTCTGAGGATTACGTACCACTCTCCAGCTAGCTAAATACTTCCTATATAAGAACATATCTTTAAAAGCAATTTTCCAAATCAGTTTTTAGAAACACATCACCGATTACAGTAAATATACAGGAGCTGGAATAAATTCTATTAGGAGTCACTGTTTTAAAGACGCAGCAGCCCAATCCCAGAAGGACAATGAAGTATAATATGCAAGCTCATTTAGTCACTGTATCCAATTACAAGGAGGAATAAATCACCACACACATGCCTATGTCTGAATTTTAAAAAGTAAATAAATCATGAATAGTCAAGCCAAATGCTGTGAATCTCTGGATTCACAGATTAGCAGGGGAAGTGGTGCATTCACTTCCCATTTGAAATGAGAGTATCCAAAAACTATTAACAACATCTAATTATTTTAAGATAAATACAAAAGCTGCCTTTTTTTTGGTTGTTGTTCAGTTTGGAGCTAGATCATACAGAGATGCCATTCTCTGCAGTAGGGAACACAAAATCCTGACAAACATTGACCTCAATGGAGCTTATATATGGTCTAATGACAGACCTTCCCAGTCTTTCTGCCCTGATTCATACCCAGGACTCCCCTAAGTCACGGGGTTCAGAAGAGGAGCTGGCCTTCTTGCTAACACTACGAATAGCAGCACTTTGGGCAACTGCTCCCGCCCTTTGCTGTAAACTCCCTCAGCCCAGACCTACAAGACCGTACCCTCTAGGATGATCTGAATGCTCTCCATTTGTTAAGAAAACCCAATACAGCAGTTTCTTGCAAAGCTGATGGCATTTTTATGCTTTTCAGACACTTTTAGAAAATTGTTATTAAAGATTTATCGTTCTTTGTAATCAAGAACATAGCTGTAACTTCCCAAATTGCATCTTACTAACCTTGGTTCCCTGAACAAACTTCCAGTCCTTTAAACTGAGATGTTAAATCAAATGCCCTATGACCCATCTGCATGTCAAAACCCTCACCCAAGTAGGGAGATCAGATTCTCATTAATACTAACACAATCTGTATGCACACATCAAAGAAAAAAAACTGTTCAAAATATTTACATAAGCTGCACAAGTAACCCATAAGATGTGCCGAAAGTTTTGCCTAGAGAGATGGGCCATCATGCTGGAGACTGTAACAAAATTTGCCTCCACCCAGTGACATCGCACCAAAACAGACCTCAGGAAAATGCTTCCTTGCAGCTTTGCAACAGAAGGGAAATATTTTGGAGAGTACTGAAAGTCTGGGGAACACATGGGAGAAGCCCAGCTTCAGCTGGCAGAGACCCTCCCCTGCCTACAGGTTTAGACTTAGCTTGCCCAACATGCCAAAGTTTCCCTACTGACCACATCCCAAAATCTCCATGTGTGAGCTTTGGGGCTTCTGCCCACAGCAAACCTCAGGGGTCCAGGGGGGCCCCACGATGGCAATGGCTCCCCAGGGTCTCACACTGCCCTGGGGAAGGGCTCCCTGCCCACCAGGCAGCCCCGCTGGGCAGAGCACGCAGCCCCGGCACAGACGCTGTCTTCAAAGCATTTGCAAGCTGCACGTGGACCAAGAGCCCTACACCGCTGTCACAAGGAGAGCAAGGAGGGAGCCAACAGCGTCCCTTTGCTTCCCAGGCCCTGCTCGGGGGGACATCCCTTCTCTGGATCAGGGGGGAGAGGACAGCGAGGAGCCTGCAGCGTGGCCAGGGCTGCTTCCTCACAGTCAGGCTGGGCTCAAGCAGGCCAGAGGTCTGTGTCTGTTCGTCTGTCCTAAGAATTACTCAGCCACCCCTACGCCTCTTTGTTCGTCCCCATGCAGCTGAAAGTGGAGGCGAGGAGGCGCTTCATCTGGGTGGGGCGCGTGCGTGTGTGCCGAATTTCTAAATCATCCAGTTGTTGCCTCCCTGCCACTCCTTGCTGACACTTACCAGGATGGAAATTTTCTACCTGCCCGTTACGGAGTTATCTCTACAGACAGCAATGCAACAGTAAGAGGAGAAGCTGTAGACACCTAGGCAAAATGTTTGCATTTGCCCATTATTGGTGGTTTCCACGCTTTGGGGCAACGCTGCACACTCACTGCTGCTTTAAGACTTTGAATGAAAACCCCTTGACAACAGGGATCTGACAAATGCTATTTGTTTGTGGTTGTTTTTCGCTGTTGTTTGTTTGCTTCCAGCTTGTGGCTGTGCATTCCCCATTATGTACTAACAGTAACAACAAACAAAATCCCGTGGACAAGGCTCCTATCGGGGCGGGGAATGAAACCCAACAAGGGTTTCATTATTGTACCGATGCTGGGGCTCTGAATTCACGACTGGGAAAGAACAAAACCAGTATCTGGCTTTCTGGTTTTAGCTGCAAGTGGTTCCTAGAGAGAGGTCAACAAGCCCTAAATCCTAAGAAATGGGGGTGGGGATGGTTAAAGAAAGGCTGCTTGGGGATTCGGTAGAGCCTTGTGGGCAGGAGGAGGAGGAGGGATAATGGCAGGAGGGGGATGTAGGGTACAGAAAAAAAAGGAAAGAAATTGAAAAGCAGAAGGTGAGGTATAAAGGCCTCTAACAGTCCCAGCTCAGACAGCATGATTTCTCCATGATTACATCCCTGATTCTGGCAATATGTATCTCCATCAAAACTCAAGTTCAAGCAAAGGGAATAAAATCACAATTCATCCCAAATGTTGTCACAAGAAAGCCTAAGTTTTTTATTATTAGCTTCCATCAAAATTAGATCCATCAATGCTGCCACTTTATTTACATTGATCTATTTTCCCCGTCCTCCCACCCTCCATTTTTTTTGCCCCCAGTGTCCTTGAAAACAAGCCGTCACATTTTCACTTCAGAGAGAGAGTACTGATTTGGTTTCAGAAGGATCTCACAAGCGTTTCTGAACTGAGACAAGGTTATCTCATCTCAGCCTGGCTCAGGAGATGGCGATGCGAGCTGCTGCCACAGCTACAACTCACATCGGTATTTTTCACCTTGTCTAAAAGATGGGACAAGCAATTTACTTTATTGCAGTAACTAATGCTATTCTGAAAAGCTCTTTCTGCCAGAACCAGCTATACTCCGTGAGGGTAACTGACATCTCACGAGAAACCTTTGGCTGTCGAAGTGCTGTAATTCTACTCCTGTTTCAATCTCTGAAAGGATCAAAATTGACTTTAAAAAAAAAAAGGATTGTCTTCAATGCCAGCCACAAAGGTGTTATATACCCCAACTGATACCAAACTGGATCAAGCCTTTCCTTCTAAAAAAGCGACAACAGTTTAAAGCCTGCATTATGAGCTTACCAACCGCAGTTAATGCACAAAGCTCCTGGATTTACGCCAAGCGCATTCTGCTCCATTATCTCCTTTTTAGACAGGCACCTCTGCTTTCACCAAAGTATTCCTACTACAACCATCTATTCCTACATCTAACAGCCGATCTTCTGACTTGCCCGCTAAAATCAAAACCCAGCAAGATAACATAAACCACAGCAGAATCCCCCATCAACCTCCTCCAGCACACAGCAAATCTGGCCTTCGGTAGCTGCTGCCATAGCTGCTCTTTCCCCTCTTTTTTCCTTGGACATGATAGAGAAGGCAGCAGCCAGCGTTAGGGCAAGGCAGAGCCGAGCTCCACTGCACTTGATAATCCGGAGTGTGTTGGCACCGGTTTGCCAATGCTACAGACGGGCTTTCTCAAGCAATAGCGTTTATTCAACTACACAGCAAGCAGAGGCATTTGGTGCTGTAATGCAGCCCAGAGTTGGCAGCTATTAAGGGAGATCTTAAGAGCCCGCAGAAAGTCTCACCAGGCACTACGCTTCGGGAAATACCCAGAAATCTATTCCAATTTATGGTTCACAAATAGGTCTTGGGTTGTGGCTTTTTGTTCTTAATTTCCCCGGATGTCCTCTGAGCACAGGGATTTACAGAAAATGGTAAGGTGGGAAAGAAAATGACTGCATCAGCACGCTATACAACAAAGCATCACCTAATGGTAGTAACAGGCAGCATGACAGGGAGTTTAGTAATTGTAGTTTGGCTATAGCCAAAACCAGCCCCCCTCCTGCTCACAAAAAGACCGAGGCTGCTACTTCCATAACACCGTGAAACCGTTTGAACTCAGGGCATGTTAAGAAGGATTGCGGGGGAAGGAGGAATTAACAGCATGAGAGTAAATTTAGTTCACAAGGGGAAAAAAGCAGCTTTGAAGAACAGATTTCTTTCAGATTCTTAATACACAACCTCAAAGCACAGGTCTTCAGTGAATCCATCCTTCCACCCTGTGGGCAGGGAATGAACACGCTCTTTATATTCCCCCGAAAATGCTAATCTCACAAAAAAATCATTGTATTACAGCAACTTTGAGCACTGGAAACACTGGAATTCAAACCCTGAAGACAGTGTGTGAACTGTATTCTTGGACACAAAGATGCAGCAGCAAGTATGTCAAGATACAGTTTTATGATTTCAGCATTCTTACATAAAAACTCCCCCACTCCGTGAAAGCTTCCTTCCAAAAAAATCTGAATTTCAGAGCACCACATTCAAGTTTTATAACATCACAGAGAGTCAGCTCTTGGGAAGGAGTGCTTTGCTGTATTCTTAGAACGAGCTTGCAACTTAACAGCTGTCTCGCTAAGTGCTAATAGCAACACAGGAGCCTTAATGGACGAACACCCCTACTTACGTTGGCAGGTGGTGAATCTCTCTGTTGTGGAAGAGGAACACAAAAAGACAGTACTGAAGAGGGTGTCCAGTTTTTCAACAGTCTGCAGGTCAGGGTTTGACAGTAAAAAGCCTTAAGAAGGAAGCGAAGGAGAACAACGCTAAGTGATGAGGATGAGTAAATACCCAAGAAAGATGGGAGACCTATGGTGAAGGGCGGCATGGCTGGGGTTCCTGAAGGACTGCATGGTATGTGGCTCCCGCTGAAGGAACAGGACATGTGGGCACTTCACAAGAAGCAGCAACACTGATATTTCAGTTTTGCATTTCCAGTTCCTACTCTGAGTTAACTGACCTGCCAACCCACCAACCATCTGTTGCTATTCCTCTTGTGCTACTCTCTTACAAATCATGTCTCACTCTTTCTCTAGTAGAAACAGCAGCTTTGACATAACTGTATATGTTTTATAATTAGGCAGCTTCAATGCTTCATGAGCCACATTCTGGGAAAACATGAAGATAGGGCTGTATCTGGGGCTGACAGGATCTAGCAAGTTGTGTCACCTTCACAGTAGGGCTTGTCCTCTCCCTTCATACATTTCACATGTAGTAGTTTGATCCCAGTGCTGCAGGGGAATCGATCTCCAGCAGACAGAAGTCAGTAAGAGTTACCACAGTTCAGACTCACTTCAGAATTTGGCTATGACTTTCTGCTAAGCCCCCATCAGTGTTGACTTCCTTTGCCTTTGATGTTCTTACAGCTCACTAGAACCAGTATGACATTAGTTGCAACAGAAGGGATCTGGCCTGCTTTTTCTGCAAACCTGCAGCTGTGGAACTGACCCAACCTCCCATGTAGCATTTAAGCCAGACAGAGAATCAACCCAAGGGCCTGGCATACTTCTAAGACAACATCTCCCTTGTCAAGAGAGATCTCTTTGGCATCACCACTGTGCAGTGACTCGGTTTTCCTTTTTGCCTTTATGGCCTTCAGTCCTAGTCATCTGACCCAGGAACACTAGTTATTTGTGCTAGATTTGATGCTGACCAGCCACACTCAGGTGATTAGAAGAGGGCTCAGACTAAGGCAGAAACTAAGGGGCAACCTCTACTACTCTTCTATCACTAAAATACAAGCATTTTTTAAAAATAGAACCTTTTGAGATTTGTTTTATCCCTTCCATACTCACTTCTTGGCTTAACAACACAAGACAATCAGCAATTATCAAAAGCCCTATGCTGAAAAAAGTTCTAAAGAAGTATTTCTCAAATATACAAACATGACCCTTTATAATCTCAGCTACTTAAGGCATTTGTTAATTTAGAGATCTATATGACCACATACCCTTTCATGTATTTGAAATACTTACTCCATTGGTTTGACAATTCATTCGTATCACCTAGACTTCCAATGTCACTAGGGTGAAAGTGATTTTGCAGATAACTGATTAAAACTCTTTAGGGTCACACTGGCTTGCCAGAAACCTTACCAAATTCCCAGTGTCACAACAACCTGTCTCACAGGTACCTCATCAAAACCTTTACATCACCCAAGTCTGTTTTGCAGTACAACAAATTAACACATCTGCCTTTTATGACTTTAAAAAAAAAAAAAAAAAAATCAAAAGACATTTTCACTGTTGGAAGAAAATTATTGATCTTCACCCCTAAGAAAGTTCTCCTGCTAGACCTGCACTTCCCAATTCCTTTCTGCTTAAACCACTAAGATCATCCAAACCCCTCATATTGTCTAGGATGCACATCTTCATAATAAATGGTTTCACTCTAGGCTTTCATGACAGCTCCTTATCAATTTCTCACATAGCAAAAGCTGACAACTAGCTATAAGGAACCACACAATTTCAGAGAAAAGACTGAGGAACTAAGAATACTATGATCTAATTGACTACCATACATAGTGGGTAGCTTTTTCTTCTGCAAATTTGACTCAAACATAAAACACATTAAACACTTGGGGCCCTACCATCACCCCAAGCTATTCTTGCACAGGGTACAAAAAAATTTATTAGGTGCCGGAGGTGCCAAAAGGTGTCTAGGTGCTCCTGGGCACACTGAAACCATGTGTTTGTCTGATGGCTACCTCAGTTCCTTTCCCTCCTTGAAACGGTCTACTATACTAGGCGTGCTTACACCGTGAAAACTATTTGTGGTGATGAACTGAAAAAATACCATCAGTATCTACAGAGAGAGTCCTGATCACAAAGACAGAGTCCTGATCACTAAGGATGTTCATCATTCCCCATGCTGCCTCTAGTTTCCCAGTCATTGGATATAATGGTGAGACAATCCAAGAGCAGCATCCCCGGACTCTGCCTTTCTGAAAGTTTGCCCTAAACAAGCTTTAGTGCCCAACTGCAAAAAAAACCAAAAAAACCCACCACCTTTTTCAGGCTCCGAGTTGTCATTTCCCAGAAATAACTTCTCTGAGCTCCTGCCAGCAGACAGCATCTTAGACATATTCCCCTTGCTGGCATTTCCTATTAGCTTAGGCACCGCAGCATGTAACACACTGCCTGTAGTGAATCCCAGACACGGCGCTCCCTCTGCAAGCTGACTGAGCTCACTGATGTGACAGAAAATAAGCCTACCAAAGGAAAAAAGACATAGTTTCTTACTAAGATACTTACATCTACTTGGCACAAGGTCAAAACAAGTATGGCAGAGTAGAAGGGGCTACATGGCAACAAACAGGAGGACAACTGGATCTTCCCACTGCCGGCAGCCTTGATCCCAACCTCATGCTCTCTGCAGGGCTCCTGCCTCTCTTGTCCCAGCTCCAGGCCCCACCACGCTGTTTGCAAAGCCATTCAGCAGAAAACTGTTCACCCTCGGCTGCCAGCTGAACTGATAACTCGCTCAGTTGTCCTACCTGAAGGAACTAGGATCTTATTATAACCTTAGATTCTGATTAATTGCTTCCACACTTCAATGTGCTGCCTGCGGTACACTGGGTCAGATCAAAGATCCCCATAAAATAGAACCAGGTCTTTGACAGAGGCCAACAGAGGATGCCCAGGGGAAGAAAAAACCTAAGACAGACAAATACAGAGTTATCTTTCTCTGATATACCCTCCTAGCTTCCAGCAACTGGCAGTGTAGACCTTCCAAGTGGGAAGTTGTATCGACATCACTGCAGTGCTGGAGTTTTTGCCAGGATTTTGCCTAAATTGTTTTTAAACCCTTCCAATCTTTGTCTTCCACAAAATCCTCACAACAATGAGTTTCACGGTTTAGCTGTGCATCGTATCAGAAAAGAACTACTCTTTATTAGTTATAAATCCAATAATGTCACTGTGTTACAAAACACTTCCCGCATTATGAGGAACAATGAATAGTGTTTCCATACTCACCTTCCCCACACAATTCATAGTCTCGTAGATCACCTTATGCTTCCTTTAGAGAAACTGCTTTTCTATGATGACCAGACCTAGACTATTTATTCTTAGATGTATTTAATCTATACTTCTAATCACCCTTGCTGCCCTTTTCAAACTTTTTTTTAGTTCATTTACAACCTTTCTGAACTGGGGGAGAAGAAGGAACCATATTATACATACCACATTACATAGTTATACAATGGTATAACTGTGGCTCTTGCTTGTCTTCTGTCCTAATTGTCCCAAATACTGTTTGCCTTTTTGATCAAAGCTGATCAAAAATTTCCAAGAACTATCCACACTATCTCCAAAGACCTATTTTCTGCATGATATTAGCGAATTCAGCACCTCTGGTGAATATGTATAATAAGGATTTCCTTTTCTCCATGTTAGAAAATGCATTACTTTGCATTTTTCAAACTTGGATCTCATCTGTAATTTTATCATGCAGTCACGCAGATCTGTGTTCCTTTCATCTTTCTTCAGCCACAGGGCTGGTTTGAGGGAGCCCGCTCACAATTCATTTTCCCAGTCCTACGCTGCCCCATTCTTACTACTTTCATGAGGTTATTTTTGGGTTGGATCGGCTTCCTGATCTAACTCACCTTGCAGAGACACCTAAGCAAAGTTTGCCAGTATGACGACAGGACAACACGACAGCTCAAACAGGCAGTCAGAGGTGGGTATAATAGGGTTTACAAGAACATAATCTTGCATGGCCACCAAAGGTGAAACCATGGCTTCATTTATCATGAGACCCTCAACCATTTAACATTATCAGCGCATGCTGTTACCTCAATTTTCATCCCATGCTTAGCAGCACCCCAGTCTTCACTAGTGACTTCTCTCCATTTTAAACACTGACAATTTACTCTTACCTTTCATTTTCTCTCTTTTAAGCCATCATCAGTCCTGAAAAGCATCTTCTTCCTTATCAAAAGGATCTTTAAATTTCTTTAAGGATTTTTGGCAAGGGACTTTATCAAAAGCATGCTGGAAATACAAATAGGCAGACCAGACCATATATACCCTCATACTCCAAATCTTTAACAGCTCCACAGGATACACAAGATCTGACTTATCTCTGCAAAAACCATTTCCCTTCCCTCAGTACAATATTTCGGCATGCATTTCTTCCTTCTGCTTTTACTGTACTGCTACCCAACTTCCCAGCACAAAGTCATAACTTTATGCTGCAGTTTTGCATCTAATCAAACTCCTGCAAGCATGTTTAGCTGCTAAAGGCACCGGTCCTTCTCTCCTGCCATCCTCACCTGCACGTTTCCCAATCCCTGCCACCCTTTCCCCGTGTCTGCCACAGAATCACATGACAGGCTGTAGAGGCACAGAGGGACCAGTGCAGCGGCAAGAATGAGTGGCTGGGGAAGGCCGAGCTGCTTCTTTTGACTACAGTGCCAGTTTATGCTGGAATAATGTATTGGTAAAATGACAACCTTATTGCTTAGATGTTCCCCAAATAGAACCATTTCTTTTAATTGGCATCACATTTTCCACCTTCCTCTGCCACTGAAGCTGATTTATATGATAGATTACACATGACTGTTAGGAGTTCAGCAGTTTCATATCTGAGTTCCTTTAGAAGTCTTTGGGGAGTAACATCTGATCCCGGTGATTTGTTACTATTCATTTTATTGATTTATTCTAAACCTACTTCTACTGACACTCCAATTTGAGACAGCTTCGACTCACACTGCATGAAGCAATGGCCCTGTGCGAGAACCTCCCCAGGTTCTGCCACACTGAACACTGAGTTAAATGATTATCTTAGCTTTTCTGCTGTTCTTACACTGATGTTGCTCCATGCACTCTGCTACACTCTTATTCCTGTCCTATGAGCATGGCAGTAATATGCGTTTAGCCCACTCAGTTCACCAAGTTTTCCTAAGACTTTGGGGAAAAGTTTACAAAATCCCTCAAAATGATGACTGGTAAGAGGAAGGGCTAGGAGGCATTTATTCTCTCCATTCTAAAAGCTGGAAGACAGGATCACAAAATGTTGGGCAAATATTTATTCTCCTTGACATCAGTCCACATGCATCAGATGATACACTCATGCTGATTGTGTGGCAGTCACAGGAGTATGTTTTTTTAACACCTTTTACATATCGGTAATAAAGCACAGTGAGCAAGAGTCCTAACAGCATCCTTTATAGCTAAGAAACAAACAAAAAAAATATCAAAAAGCAATCAGACTTTTTTTCTTGGATTATTAAACAAAAGACAACACCTAGAAAAGGCAGAGCTGTATCCTTTTTTTGCAACATCACTTAGCAGTCACAATCAGCTCATGCAAGACAGTACCATTCTCCTAAAAGGTCACATACAGTTCCTGAGAGGGTGTCATTACCCAACATCAAAGCAGTATCATTGGTGCAAGTGTAGAAACAGAATGGACTTCTAGGACAAACAGACATGGTCTGAAGGCCCCTCCTAGATGCTATGTTATGATCCTAAAGCTAAAACTGCTTCTGTCTGACAGAGCAGAGTTCCCACTAATCCAAGGATCATGCACAGTCCCAGATAAGGTGACACAGCATGGTACAAAAGTCATTACTCCTTTCTTTTCCTATTCCTAAGAAATCCAGACCACACTTCACCTTTCTGCATCTGTTTTAGTTACATCATGAGGATTCATCCTCTTTTTCTGTCCCGTTAGCCCTTCTCTAGGCCTTTCATCATTTGCCATCCTAACTTCCGTGACAGCCTGTCTAACGAAAGTACCATGCCTCCCCCCTTGCCACAACCCTTTTCACCCAGTCCGCTAAAAAGACACATCAGTTAAGACTGACACCATCACGTTGCTCCACTCTTACCATTGCCCATTTACACCCCTTCTCCAGATCTCCATTTCCCACTGCTTCTTGCTCTCAAAGACCTTCACAAATCAATCTCTTCTTCTCCCTACTCATTCCCTAAAATGAAACCCACAGTAGGGAGATAAAAGACAGGTAGTGTCATCAGATGTGATGAGGAAGATTATGTGCTGCTTCGGCAATGTTCTGCTTAAGCTGCCTGAGAGGTGGCCCAGTGACCTGAACGAAATGATCTGAAGGACCCAGGCAGGCCTGGAGAAGTAGCAGTGGATGTGACGATCACCGCGTCATTCTATTAGCTGCCAAACGTTGACTGCAATCACTGCAAGGCAAGATGGTATGTTTGAATAGAGACCAGTCAGAGGATACTCCAAAGACTACATCAGGATAGTATCCAGAGAAGGAAATGCTGCTAATGCCCAAGACATAAAAGCTTTTGCAGAAGAGGACAACAATTTTGAAAGAAATGTGTAGTCAATGGGAAGGGATTAGAGATCCTGAGATGCTAAGATTTGGCCTCTTGGAGATTATTTGTTCAAATCCCCATCCTTGACGAGGATTAGCCCAGGAGATATGCCTTGCATTTTCTGCCTGGATATTGACATATTTGAAGTGTCTTACTCTGTTCAGTTCTTAGAACTTCAAAGTGCCCTCTAAACTATGCACTCAGCAGACATCCCCCAGTGATTCCAACAACCTTAGGGATGACTCAGAAAAGTTGTTCGTTGCAGAAATTTAAAATTTCCAGCCATCTCATGGTAGGAAACAAGAACAGCCTTCTTGGGGGTTGGTACATTACAGGTCCTAGTAACTCAAAGAGATGAAAACTTTCTCCCTTTGAGATGGAAGGCTGGCAAGACTTTGTTACTGGCAAGCCCTGATTTAAGATGATGCCACAGGAACTCACATATACTCTCTGACTTAGTCATCACAAAAAACCCTCAATCATTAAACTGTTATTAAGTACCTAAGTTTAAAGAGTCTCGCAGACCTCAGGCTTTCAAGACATCCTTGCCTACAGAAGTCATCTGAGCAATAGACTAGTCTAGCTGTCCATGTCCCCTTTAGTGCCCTCAGTTGCTACAGCGTGTTCGGCCGCATCATAGACACTGGGACTCTTCTTCAGGTCAGGTAAGAGAAGGTGTCCCCACCTATCTAGAAGAGGATGCTGCAGCAGAGTGCTTAAGGTATCTCACTACAGGTTTAGCAGCAGCCGAAGGGCGCCTTGAGGCCTGGGCTGGACCCCAGTTAAATTTATTCCAGCCCAGCCCCAAAGCTTCCCTTTACTCTCCCAGCTGTGAGCGGTACCTGCTGACTCGGGCTAGAGAACAGAGGGTGGCTGGGAGCAATATATGGCACATCATTCAGCCATGTCAGTGTTTATAAAAAGCAGCGCCCCATGACCACGTTAGCCCCAGGAAACAGTGGATTTTTTTTTTTTAATGACCACAGAGGATTGCAGTTATGATCTGTTATACAAAGGGTGGGAATGAAAACATGCAAAGCGTCCCTCCTTGGGAAGCAGTGCAAAGGGTCAAACAGAACAACAGCCCCCTGCACACCAGCGTATGTAAGGACAGCTCTTTCTCATGTTCTTTACAGATACAAATAAGCAAACCGGGTTGGGGGCTGCAGAGAAAACAAGAGGCCAAGGAAGTCATCCTGGAACTGGCAAAGTGACAGCGGGAGCAGCAGCTGGGTACAACAACATCGTCCTTTTATGTTCTGCAAAGCTATGCCTGCTAAAACACAAGCCTGCGGGACTCTGCAACTCGACCGTCCTCTGAGATGGGCCAGACTGGAACTACAAAAAATACAAAGAACAGCAAATCCAAGCACACAAACAGTAGAAGGATGCCTTCAGGTGCACAAAGATGTACTTATGTACAGTCAACATCCCATACTTCCTCATGCCAAATGCCACTGAGTCTGCAAAACAGACTGATCAAAACCATTACAGGGGCACCCGCCACATAAAACGTTGGGAAACATAACTCCCAAAGTCTTTTATTTTGACGAAGTTCTAGATTACCAGATTAATAAAGCCAGAAGAAAACAGTATATGATGAGCTACCCTTGAGGAAGTGGACCTGGGCAAGGTTTAGCACACTTCTTTGTCATGGCAAAAAACTGAAGCCACAGCTACTTTGCTCCATCCCTAGGATCCAGTTAACCCTGGCTACAGGGCAGAGCTAATTGTTTCTTTCTAAAAGGAGGCAGGATAAAGCAGAAGAGGTGAGGGGAAGCCAATCAACCTTTAAATACACTACCATCTGCTTACAACCAGGCAAGTAGTGGTTTAGCATTTGTTTTGAGGGCAGTTTACCAGCCCCTCTCTATAACAATAAGAACAGGCTTATGAACAGCCTCCTGGTGATGGGAGGGAGAGAGAGCAAAGAGAAAAGAAAGAAAAGGTAGCACACGTGAGGATGTATACAGCATCTAATGCTTTATGTAAGGAGTGCTTTGTATTTACAAACACAAAAAAATAATGCATACCACTAGTGAAAGTCTCATTGTTTTCCAGCAAGATTATGAGCTTGTAAAAAAAGATGAAGCAGACTATAAAGACAGGCAGCTAATGTCCCTCGATCTGCATATGATAAACGTTAATGGGGAAACTTATTCTGGATCTAACATTTGGCCTTAAAGGGCCAACGAAGGACCCTCACTACACTGCCTAAGAGCTGGCTCAAGTAAATTACACCCAGAACTAGTCTGAGGGCATCTGTGGAAGGAAAACAATCACAGCCTCTCTCTGCACTAAATATTAATCTCTAGGCAGACAAAAGCAGCAGTAGGAATACCATAATAATATCACCAGCAGACATTCTATATGTTTCTTCGGGGCATTCACACATCAGCACTAGGAAGATGCCCATTGTCCCACATTAAACTAATGACTTGTTCCGAGAACCCAATCCTGACGTTCCTCTGGGAATCGCAGACGTTATTTATATTTTCAGTCACGTAAAAGGATTAAAGTGTGTTTATTCTCAGTAATCTCATTTGTAGAGAGAGATATATACAGGCAGCAGGAGTATGCATTTTCACCCTATTGGGAACGATGAAATGCACAGCTCCATTCACAGCCAGCCGCTTTCCTCAGCTCTTCAGTATTCGGGACCTCCGAAAGTCTCACCAGCCTGGCCGCTTTCATTAAAACTATCTGTGAATCGCAGGTTGCAGGCACTTCTGATAAACTACCCCAGGAGCTCTTGGTGACAGCAAGCTGTGCGTATAGCCAAGAGATCCAGCTGAAAATTAAACTGCATGTCAAGCAGCCCGATCAATATAATAATTGCTCTAGGCTGGAACAAATTACCATCTCTGGTTGGAGACACACGAGTACAGCATCAGGCTATACACTCTGCCCGGGGTTATGAGGAAATTTATAAGCCGTGCTTATGAAACAGAAGATTTGCCAAAGTACCGGGGTGGTGGCAAAACGAGTAGTTAGCCAGGAGGCTGAAGTGCACGGCAAAGTGCTCTGATCGATATAATAACAGCCGCAGGCTACGAGGAATGGCAGTCTCTGCCCGAAGAGACGCGGGTGCTGTGCAACGCACGCCGCAGCCTGCGCTACCCGGGCAGCGGCGAAAGCCGAACATAAAAAAGGCTCAAGTCGCTGCTAAGCATGCGGCTCCTGAGCCGCTTCGCTAGCTGCTGGCATGCCCGCCCCGGGGCCGGGCGCCCCGCTTTGCCACCTCCCGACAGCCGCACGCTCGCGGTTTCCTCCCCGCACCGCCCGGGCTGAACACCGGCTGGCGGCCGCCCTTCGGCCGGGGGTGCCC
>WAAD01010295.1:177409-258370 GCA_013389945.1 Fregata magnificens | reverse complement strand
GGTTTCCGTGTCGCCGAGGTGACGGCTTGTTTAATTTCCAGCCGGTCAAATAAAGCGGGGGACAGGTAACAATAGCCAGAAAGCGGCGAGCGCTCCCGAGCGCTCCAATAATACACAAGCGGAACGCACCTTCCGTAAAGCTGCTCTCCTGTACTTCAACAAAGGCAATAAAAGCAGTGGGACAGGCATGCAAGGTATGCCCCGAGCATCTCTTGAAATACTCTGTGTACAAATCCCCCTCCTTTTCAACAACTTTTTAACTTGGGAAACAAACACCCCCGCAGAAAGTTGAGCCCAGTGACCACCCCTTGCGTGAATCTCGGCTAAGCTGCGATTTGGACACTGACTTTCTCCCTCTCGGCTCCCTTAAACGGAAGGGAGCTGAACAATCATCCATTTCTGCACACGCAGCCCGCATCCACAGAGCAGCTGAAGCAGCTAAAGCCAGCTGACTGAGCAGCGCAGGAGAGGAGGGTTTGCTGCTGACTGAGCAGGGCGCATTGAAACACGGCGACTGCCGAAGAGCCGCCCGCAGCCCCCCGCGAGATCCTCTGGGCAGGCCCAGTCACCGGAGGGTGAGCGACAGAAAAGAGGCAGCTGTTTCAATGCAAGTACATCCAGTAGTTGCTGTTCCTCTAATTCTGACCTGGTTTAGTTATATCGTTCAGTATGTCAAAGACACGTATGAAGGCAATACACGGATGGAGAAAGAACGGCATTTGTGCATCAAGTGTACAGTATCCAGCAGTGACAAAGACTTCAAGTGGGCTGAAAATTGCTGAGGAACAGATCTTGGCAAAACAAGGGAGAGAAACCGTTTTATGATCCCTCTTTCTATTATTTTGTTTCTTATTCCAAGACCCAGTGAGTCTGATTGCTGCTTCTGGTTGTCACTGTGGTGCAGGCGTGTCCAAAGGTGCAGTCCCTGCCCTGAAGAAGTTTTCTTTATGAGTAAACAACATGCAGAATTGATCTATGAAATTTCTGCAAGGTCAGACATACAGGTACTGAGGCAATTAATGTCAGATATTCATTGTAACACTCCCAGGGGACATTACTGAGCAGCCACGTTACAGGAATACTGATGCATAATTGTAATCTTCCATTTCACTGGCCATGTTTTTTTGTTGCCTACATATTTGAAAAGCTGCAATGAAAGAAGCAGCAAAAGAGGAAGAACAAGAAACAGGTGCGGCATTAAAGCAATTCAGTAACAGGGAGGTTTATCCAAACAAATAAATCTCTCCATTTCTCTGCCTTTTCTCTGGCACCCTCTAAGAGAGCCCCGATACTCATTTCCCTGTGCTCACTGACATTCCAAACTGCAGCACATATGGGGCATATATGTAATGTGTGGTGCTCTATTTGTACAAACCATCTATTTCCACATACATGGAAATGGATTTTAAGCATACCCATATACGTTACATACATGAGCAGCTGGCAGCAAGTCAACAGGGAGCACCAGGATGGCAAAAGTGCTCTCATACTGAAAGGACGTTAATAATGGTTGTTCTGGAAGACACTGTTCCCGCTTCAGCACCTCACCAAGTAGAAACATTTTCAAAAAACCTTTTGGGTAATTGTACGCAAGTTAATTGCATAAAGTGCCCCAATGGTGAGATTTTCGTAAGGGCCTTCCTCTTGTCCTTGCCTGTTTTATCAATTTCAAGGAAGAGAAAAAGCAATCTATTTTATCAGGAAAGACAGAAATTGTGCAAGACCAAGGCCAATGAGGTTCAGTTTGGATTTTCATTACCTATAATAATTATTTCCAAAAAAAGGAGAGGGATAGAGAATTTCCTTATTTTGCTATCTTCTATTAAAAACAATTTCACCTTAAGGGAAGAATTGTTATTTCATTAAAATCCCACTTATGCGTGACGTATTTTTGTGTTCAGTCAGGCCCTTTATTCATACCACAAGCAACAACAATTAACCTGAACAAAGCAAAACACAAAGACAAATCCTATGTATTTTCCCAATTCTAACAAGTTCTGATTTCACTACAGATATTACTCTAAAATGACATCAAGGCACGCTTCATTTATTGGAATCTTGAATGGTCTGTGAAATAATTAATTCTCTCTGGAAGAAAACAGGGCTGCTCTCAGCATGCTCCATCTAAATCCAGTGGCAGATGAGGAGGAGGATGCAAGGGGCCCCCAAGTGACAGCGGCGTATACTGAAGAGCGAGGCAGCACCCTAAAAGTCAGCAGACTGACTCAACAGACATTCTCATCTGACAACGAAGCCTCCCAGCACGTTTTCAGACCCTTACGCAGCCCTTGCTTAAGCAACCTGCACCGACCATGCAGGAGCACAGCGGCTCAGCGTTACCATCTCTCTCATTTTATGGCCGGGCAGATGAATCGGGGCAGAGAGGCTACCACAGGGTTGTGCTGCAGATCAGCAGCAGAGTCGCAATTCAAACTCTGGTGACACTACACTGGCACCTCGACTTTGAGCCCCCCACGCTGCCTATTTGACATTTACTTCCCTCCAGTGCAGAGGGTGGGAAATGACTCCCAGCAGCCTGGGTCATAATACGTTTGGACTTGTGCTTTTGCAGAGGTGAGACAGGAGGGGGTAGAGCACCAGAGGTGCTGTAGAGGTTAATTGCTGTCTCACTTCGCATGCAGCCTCCAGCAAGTCACTTGTGCCGGCTTTCTCTCTCAGTTGTCCCTTCAAAAGCACCATTCGCATCCTGCTTGGATGTTATACTCAATCCCTGGTGCAGATTACCCATCACTAGGAAATTTAGCTAGTGTCCACGAAGCGCTATGTGTGTCAACCATTATATTTCACGTTTATTACGGCTTTTAATTAATCATCTCTTGATAGCTAAACACAGCGCTATCAACCTCTACGTCACTTCCCAGCAGGAGTTTCAAGTAAACAGCAAGGCCCTCCGGACTTGGTGGATCTTTTGACTGATATTATGGTCAATTTTCCACTCCTCTCATCCATCTTCCCAATACGGAGATAAGCCATTTACCTCCCGGGTAATATATTTTAACAGCAGACAAGTGCTACCTTTATTTTCAGCATGAAAGGAACCCTGGGGTGGTATAAATATTTATATGCTTATAGGAATGAAACAGCTGGAAGTCCTTGCTTAGCGGGCCTTAACTTGTGCAGGTTACGCTTTGCATGAGTAGGAATATGACCCTCTGAATTACCACTGGGGC
The DNA here is from genome assembly GCA_013389945.1 of Fregata magnificens. Taxonomy (NCBI): domain Eukaryota; kingdom Metazoa; phylum Chordata; class Aves; order Suliformes; family Fregatidae; genus Fregata; species Fregata magnificens. The sequence continues at coordinate 255,179 of WAAD01010295.1, read as the reverse complement.
AGAAGAAAGCAGAGGTACATACGGTAGTGTTGAGAACAGCCACGGCGTGCCGGCTTCCTTATGGAAGACATTAGGTTTCTGGGTTATTTGCAATTGGCAGGGAAGAATCTGATCTCTGGCCAAAGCAACTGAAAACTTTGGTATCAGTCAGGGTTATTTCCATGTCTCTTGAATTGCTGAGTTTGGCCTTTTCATTAATTAAAAGAGGAATCAACACCCAGAATGTGCTGCCTCCCCTCTTCCGACAAGAAACATCCACTGCTAGAAAGAGCGTTGAAAAGCTGCTCTACTTTCTAACAGCTTTCTAACAGAAAAAACCCAGTATGCTCTGCAACGGACACAGTATATTCAGAAGCCTGCTTCATTGAAAAGAAATTGCATTTTCACATCATTCCTCCCAGGGACAGGACACCTGTGCAAAGATTTATTTATTTATTTATCTTACCCATTACTAAAGTGCCTGTTAGGCTGAACACCACTTACTAGCAATGCAAAACATGCACTTCCCAGTGACAGAACTTTCCTTCAACATCTCTCCACCCGCTTTTTTTAAAAAAAGGGACCAGACCCAGACCTACCCCGGCAAACCCCAGATCCAGAGAGATTCCCACATTGTTGGTTTCAGTGGGTAATGAAGTAATACAGCAATTAAGAGATAGCCTGGATAAAGGCACCTATAAACTTAATGGAGCATTGAAAATCCAGTCTGCAGACAGATTTTCCTGCTGCCAAACAACCGTGCAAAGGCAAAGAGAATCTTCTTTGGGCAACACGCAACAAAGCAAACTTTACACAGGCTATCTGCTTCAAAATCACATTAAATAGCAAAGGAATTGCCTCCTCTAGGAGTTATGGAGGGCAGGAACGTTTTGTTTTCATAGCATAATTTGGTAAAACTGACTCGACGCAATCAGATAATGCTGATCACTTCTGCCTCTATGTCTTTTGATGCTGGTGCCCGGGCATGCCCTTGAGAGGTACGGGAAAAGGCATACACGAAGGATTCCCGGGGCTGTTTGTGTTCTGAAGAGGAGACCGTTCCCCCCCATGAATCCATGGAGCTTCCCTACACACACGGGAATATTTCCATGTAAGAGGTGTGAAATACAAGAGGGGAGGCTGCAAGGGGGCTCAGAAGCACAAGTGTGAACAAGCTTCCACTGCAGTGCAAGGAAGGTGCTCAAATAAGTGACAGAGCAGGACAAAAGCCACAAAATAACAAGATCCTCATTTCAGAAAACTGACTGTTTTCCTGGGCAGGTACATTTTTGCTTGGATGTTATAATCAATCCCTGGTTCATATTACCCATGCAAAAGAAGAAGTACAAGAACATGATTAAGACAGAAAGGTCAAGTCCAAAAACTGGGAAACACTGACTGGTATTCTTTAATTTAGTTCCTTTGAATAAAACACTTTTTTTTTTTTTTTTTTTTAACTATGTCCTGCTCCATCCCCACAGCTCTGCCTTGTTCAGCATATGTTGAGGCATTGCTCTGGGACTGGGTGAAGGCTGAGACAAAACGTCCTTGTCTGTTGGGACCCTGCTGTACCCACTGCAAAGGCTGGAAGCACCTGCCTCTGCAGTGCGACACTGAGGTCCCCAAACCTGCCCACTGACAACTGGCTTGGACACAGCAAAAGTTACAGAGTTACAGCTGCTTTAGCTCAGAGCTCTGTCCAGGCTCATTACATCCTACAAGCAGATCCTGGCCGTAACAGCGGAGAGCTACAGCAGTAAAGAAAACTCTTCACAGCTCAGGCTGAAGCATGCTCAGAGCTTACTGATCCTTCAAATATTAACCTGCAAACCTGTAGAAACTCTTTACAGAGCATATACAAACCGCATTTTTTGGCCTCTAACTTAGGCTAGATTTGGGCGGATATTTATGAAGATGGCAAAAAATCAAAGATTCTTCCCCAAAGGGATTTCAGATCCCACTTCAGAAGTATAAGGGCATAAGAGCGTTTCAAAGAACTACTGCCAGAATTTTTTTTAACATAGCAAAACAGTATTTACCCCTATCCTTACTCTTAGCAGCTTCTGAACTATGTTGCCCGCATTTTTCATTAAAAAAGTTAAATAGGCTAAGGCATACACCTTTCAGAATAAGCAGTTAAGATGCAACAAATCTTAGAAGCAACTGAAAATGAAGTCTTACAATGTGAGGCATTTGCCAATGCTAGTAGTAGACAATGAGATGAGTCCTAGCTATAAAATAGAAACATATTTATATTACAAGCATGAAAGAAAGTAAAAAAACCCAACAACATTCTGTTAACAGCTTCCCCTGTAAGAGACACTCTTTCAGACAGCATCTATCAAAGACTAAAAATGATTGCCTGCTTACACTTCACTATGTTTTTCCCTGGAATCTGTTATTGTGGAAATCGCAGAATTAGATTTAAAGTCACCAAAGTACAAATAGATGTACAAAAATGACCCTGTTCTTTACAGGCTATTCCTCTTTATTTGACAAGAAAATGGAAATGAACACAGCACAATTAAAGTGGAGATGGGCGACAATATCTCTGATCTCTGGGGATAATCCATCTCAGAATATGTTGCTGTATTTCACAGAGTTCGAGAGAGACCAAAATCTGTATTAATGGGCTTGACTGACTTTCAACTATAGCAGGAGAAAAGCATTTCAAAGTCACCAGCACAGCTTAACCAAGCTGTAGAGGGAGGAAACTGGTATTTTTTCTGCAGCGATTACCCTCTCTTTATTCTAGAAAGATGAAAATAAAAAATATCTACTATTCTACCTCTACTTAAAATACCACAGCACAAAACGTTTTAAATGGGACCGCTTATTTTGTAGTCAGTTGCATGATCACTACTTTTTCCAAATTTTGAGGGAAAAATTACCTTACAGGACTGCAGGAACATCAACAGCAGCTTTTCATATGACAATTCTTAAGAATCAAAAAAAATTCTCATGTAAGTCTGTGTTATTTTATTTCACTGTAAAATAAATACATAAATACAGCCCGTAGTATATTCATATTACATTTCATTATTTTTCTCATCTCATTAACTTTTCTCCAGTTTTTCTTTGTACTCTAATATTTTTGTTTCCCTTTGCAGTTGTTAAATCTACTTTCATACGCATGCGCTAATCTACAGTATACTGGGAGAAACAGAAATCCACTGATGAAGAATTAAAATGGCTTACATAGTGATTTTCTTTTGGCTCTCAGCAACTTCTGACCAGTCTATAAAACTGTAAATGTTAAATGTTAAATGATTTGACCACCACCTCTCCCAACGACGGGCACCCAGGCATCGTACCAAAACATGCTGGTGGTCTCACGCTGAGCTATCTGCCTCAGAGATGCACAACAAAGAGCCAACACTCGGCTCAACACAACCTCCTCTGAATTTATCAACTTCGCAAATAGGGGTAAAATGAGCACAAGCCACATAACGAAAAAAAATATTAAAATCCTTTGTTGCTGAAACATATTTTGAATATTGTATCCGATAACACACAGAATAAACCCTTTTAGAAAAACTGGTGGTGCTGCCATCTGCATACCGAGTATCTGCAGCAAAGTCAACGTTAATAACAAGTTACCCTTGTAGAGGGGTCAAAAGGACAGTGCTGGTAAGACAGAGATGACAGACAACAGGCATCAGGGAAAAGATTAATATCCCTACACAGTCATACATCAAGGAACTCAATTTTTGCCTGTAATCCCAAAACTGCTGAGAGTAGGATTATTTCTGCTTTCCCTATTACTAAGAAGAAAGAAACCGCTCATGGGAATAGGGCACTGCTAAACGGGAGTCCTTATGTGAGCAGAAAGGCTGCAGTTAGGTCCTAGGGCAAAAAAAAGCTCAGTCGCCTGATGTTCCCAAGCAGTGGTCCCATCGCAAGCGACGTTGGGGTTTCATTGCGCAGGCCACTTAAAAGACATGAAAAATCTGTGTAGTTCAATAAAGACAAAAGGAGCAAGAGAAGAGGAGCTTCACACGGCATTGCATAGCTGGTTAGTGACAAGAAGTGCCCTAAATCGAGACCAAATTGTCCGTACCCCTGACTGGCCCCCAGTTACCTCTAAATATCATCATTTAAGGCAAGAGCACTTTTACGGATCGGGCTTTAATAAAAGGAAGCAAAGGGAAAAGGGCACACTGCCTAAAATAATGTGAAAAAACCCATTACTGGTGTTGCCACCGCCGAAGTAATGACATCATAACCTTAACACTCCACAACTCTCTATCGGATAATGAAAAATGTCTTTTTAAGACGACTGAAGGCTACGCATTTTGGTTTTCCCTTTCTCGGAGCACGTGCTCTTCATAGCTATTAGTAGATAAGTTTGACAGCCTGACAGAGAGCCACCACCTTGGCAAGGACAATGTAGGAGACCTTCTCTCTGTAACCATACAAAAGTGGAGGGGAAAAAGAAAGGAGGAGGGAGTGGGGAGAGAGAGACAAAAGGCTTGAGGACAGTATTAATATTCTTATCATTCTCTCACAGCTGGCAGGGCAGCACTTACTTCAAAAATACCGGGATATGGAAGAATCGCAGGCCTAATTTGTAGAAAAACCTGCACCACACCAGGGCAAATTAATGTGACTGTAGAACAAAACGGGCAGGTGCCAACCATTCCTTCCAGTGGGCTTGCAATCAATGTGGTGGGATGTGGAGCTGGCTGGAAATTTTCCAAGATAACTTTTTTTCCTACTGAAAAAATGTGGATTCACTACAACTGAAACAGCGCCAGAACATGTCGGTTTGAACAGAAAGCAGCCTGCCGGGCTCCCCCCACTGCCTGCACATACTGCCTGCCCCAGGCTGGCAGGGCTTCTGCATCCCCTGCCCTCCAGGAGCTCATCAGGCCTGGAGCTACAGCCTGGAGGTCCAGGTCCCAAGGTTTCCAGAGTAAGCGGCAGGAAAATTAAATCTGTATTTCTGTCCTAAGAGAGTTTTGCAATTGTATTATTTTCACCAGAATCAGAATGGAAACTTTTTTTGCCCCAAGAATGTAAAGTTTCTTATAGGACAAAATTCAAGCACCAGATGCATCTCCCTTGCATATGTAGATGAAGCAACAGTTCAATCCCCCAGCTACCAAAGAGTGTCTTCCAGTAATGCCAGTGGCAGTGGATCAAACCTTAGCTGCAGTGACAAGCATGAGGGAAAGGATATAAAAACTGCAGGATTTATGTCTTGGCCAGGAAGCAGGGAGGACTGCTGAGTATTCAAGGAGGACTGCAGACTTAACCCAGATACCCCAGGACTGATAACACATACTACTATTGCCATATGCCTCAGGGAAAGAAGAGTGGAAAATGATTGACTAGATATGCAGAAGTTATACTTGAGAATAATCTTAACATCAGAGGGGTGAAATTCAAGAAATTACTGGGATATGAGGGGAACTAGATAACAACTTGATTAACATCCAACAGGGCTGGAGCTTGGCTCCTACGGCAGCCCCCATACAGCTTTCACACAAGAATGAAAACTGCAGAAGATAGCTCACTAACATTAGTTGATTTAATTTATTAACGTAGACTAATATTCACCTTGGTAAGGACATGTGTACAAAGGCCTTACAACCTTTATAATGGATGTAGCAATAAATAAGGTCTCCTGAAGGAATGGAAGAGAGATGGCAGTAAATATATGACACTGTCAGTCTTATATTGCTCTGATTAGCACTGTTGGACACATACAACTTCTAAGTCAAACAGACAAGATTGCTGATGCCTTTCTTTGCCTTTCACTCCAATTCATACTTGGTGTGAAGTAAAATATTATTTTTAAAAACTGACTTATCCACTCACTGTCTGCCAGAGAAACCTTTGTCTCTTGCCTTATGTCCATAGCACCTCTCAATGCTGACAGTGCCATTACTCTAATTTGGAAAAAAAAAAATAATATATATATATATCCACTATCCACATTATAAGCCGCAATTCCAAACTAGGAAGACTAAAACTCGTCTGTTAAACCGAGGTGCTGCTCATTACATTTATCACTGTAAGGCATATATCTTTTTGTTGAAGCACTACGCTCACAGAAGGACGCAGCTGATTTTTCACAAGAGAGCACTCAGCAAAGGCCAGGGGCTGGTTCTGGCCTCGCAAAAGGCTTAAGATAAACTCTAAAACCGAGAATACTATATAAAGCTCGAGCTCATTCTCAGGAACTCCAGAACCAAACTCTCTCAAATGCACTGACGTTTAACATGGACTTCTAACAGCAAGCGTAAAAAAGCACTGAGTAAGGAGTAAAAAAAGGTCCAAAGCTAATGTTGAAAATAAAACCAATTTATTTAACTTCTAGCCCAACAGTAGAAGTCACAAAGTAGAGTTTACCTCCTATGTTTTGGTGGTTGTTTTCAACTAAGTTAGATATAATGCGATGAATCACTACAGCTATAATTTTCTTGGGTTCGGATGATGGTTTTAACTCCCTCCAACATAGCCTGAAATGACCAGCCTTTTTACTAGTGCTTTCTAATGGTTCTTTTCTTGCTAATTAATTCATGCATCTAAACGATTCAAAAACAGATAAGCCACTAATCACTCACAGACTTGATAATGTATCCTAAGTAGACAGCAATGCGTAGAGCATGCAATAAGGCTCCCAAAAAGAAAGGAAAAAGGAGTTAGAAGGAAAAATAAAGCTCATGCCTTCCGTCTAATAGCAGGAGATTTGATTCTGCATTTATTTTGTAGGATAAAATGCTTACTGACGTCAACAAATAGTCACTATAGAAATGAGAAAAATCAGGCTGCTTCTACACAGGATGCTTTTTTCTAACGTTACATGCACAGGAGAAAATTAAAGGCTCCATTTTTTTTTTTCTCCTTTGGTACAAGGTTTGCTCTCCACATTTAGCAAAAGTAAAAAAGAAAAGAATAAGGGGGGTGGGAAAGAGCAGGTTAACAATTAACTAGCTGTTGTCAGCAATAATTCATTCAAAAGTGGAAGTTGAAACACAAGAAATAAAGAAATTTTATTGCAAGATTATGACAAAGAAAAGAAGAAAAGTGCTTTCTTGCATGCCTGTGTAAAGAATAATACTATAAAATGATAACTTTAATTAAATTTTCATGTATTGAAGAAAACCTAAGTTTCACAAACAATAAAAATTACAGAAAAATATACAATGCCGGTCACCACATTATGAAGTAACATTTTGTATTGCTCCCATTTTAGGGTTTTAAATAATAACACAATAAGTTACTTTTATTTTGTTCCAGATTGAATCACGTACCTGCTTCTTAACTAACTATATGCTCTAAAAATTTATTTCAGTATGAATGTTAGGAGTTTCCTCTCTGCTTTCTTTAGATAATACAATCGTGCCCAACTTTAGGAGAGAGGTAAGTTAGTTATACCAAGGGCAATCTCAACATTTATTCAAGTTATGGAATGAAAAATGCATTGTTACCATGGCAACTGGTAAATCACATGGTATCTGCAATGAGATGCAAGGCATCTTGAGTAAACACTCATCCGTGCACTTGTGTGTCCTCCTTTGCACAGAATGGTTCCTTTGTGGAGGAATCTGCGTAGAAGTGTGGCATAGTCCGGATTTCACTGTCTCTTCTACAAAAAGTTGATGGAAGTAATCCAAAATGTTATTGGGGGTGGGGGGTGTGTGTGTAATTTAACCAGATCTATCATTAGAATACAAAGAAATACTGAAAAAAAAAATCAAACATTGAATGTTTTTCTAGGATTCACCTCAATCAAGACCGTGAAACCTTACAAATGACAATGTACCTCTCAAACTCACTTTGTACCTTGGCATCAGAAGCCTGTTCACAACAACACTAGAAAAAACAGTCTTCCTGACAGCATGAAGAGCTGCCAGACGTGCAGCAGCACATCACACTGGGGCAGCTGGAGCTGTTACCGCCTCCAGCCATCTGCCCCACCCTTCTGATGGATGTTGCCGCTCCTGCAACAAGGACATCTGATCTACCCTTAAATCAGCCCTGAACCACGCTGCTGCATGTCTTGCCGGGCTCAGATATTATCGGCATCTAACATACAACCCCTCCCTGAGAGGGCCTCCCCTCCTCCCCACTCTTAACGAAGACAACTCTCTCCAGAACAACGCCCTCAAACCATATTGCTCTACTGCCAATCCCATCCATAAAGCGTCAAATATCCATCAGTTGCTGGGCTTTGACTGTACTTCCCTGCTGCCCTTTTCTAGCTCTTCTCCAGTCACTATTGTGCCCACACAAGGCTCCCTTCCCCATCATTTTCATTCACCATGAGGAGCAGCTCCAACACCAGATTCCCGAGTAAGTCATCTCCCTTGGATCACTTCCTTTCTCCTCCCTCAAAATATATCCTCCTTCTTGACCTCCTGAGCAACCTGAAGTGATGTTATCTATAGGGAGAGGTAGCGAGCCACACTGTGATGCCACTTGCCAACTTCTGATATCACACTGTACGCACAGTGGTTTCTTCAGCCAGCAAGGGCTCCACTTGGGGATGCGAATGGCCACTGACAAATATCTTCTCCTGATCCTGTTGTCTTCCTCACACCACATCCCATTACCATCAGACAGCATAGTGTGGACTACTTAGACGCTGCCAACACCTATGATGTCACCCAAGAAATATTGAAACTCTCATGGATCTCTGATCCTGATCTCCCTTCCCCCATTTCTCTCTTCGATTCCTTCCTGACTTTCATAGCTTTACACAAATTATATAGCTTTCTACAAGTTTATATTCTTTTTGTGTATAACCTTGAGATCTTATCTAACCAACTTCTTCCTCCTTACTCAGGAAATTATTTTTTTGCCATATGTCTCAGCAAGTCACCCTATCTCATAAGCCCTTCCAGTAATGACTTCTTAAACCTGTTTACTTTGTCATTGCTGGGCTCTTCCTTCCCACCCGGTTGGTCATTTGCTATTTGACCTGAACTTTGACAGGTAAGGAGATGCCATGGGTGAAGAAGAGACATGCTCTGGAATTCATCAGCTGTCATAGAGCATTTGAGTAAAGGAAAGATAAAATGAGATGTGTGAACAAATGACCAGGTCTTAAGTCTCTAATAGAACCCTGTGGAGAGGGTTACAATATCCAAGTACTCCAGGGAAATAACTAATGATCCTTTCTTCAGTTCAGTCATGTTTCAAGAAGCAATTGCCTGAGTTACTAAGTGCTTGAGACTGCCTCAGTAATTGCAATGATTTATTTTATGCATCATCATAACCACAGCACTAGGTCAGGAGGACTTGTGCCTTATGGATGCCTTGAATTTTAACACAGGCATTGGAGGATTAGGAGACTTCAATCAGAAACACAGAGACCACAATGACTTGCGGGGGGGGGGGGGGGGCGGGGAGGCAAATTCTTTAAAATCCCAGGTATCTAAAACATTAGGTTTCTGTTAGATTTTTAATAAAATTAATTATATTTTCAGGTGATCCTAAGCAGAATTTGCTTACATTTTCCTCTGCTCCCTTAAAATGCAAGTGATCACAATCTAATGTTCCTGAAGATCTGTTAGGATTTTTTTTCCAGTGTAAGCAATGAATGTGCAGTTTACAGTGTAACTACCCACTCAGTAAAGACAAAAAAAATCCTGTTGTCTCTGTCTTATACCTCTGTCTATTCCAGAAGAAACTCTCCCTGTGCAAAGCATGTTTCTTCATCTGCTCTATTCGGTACTGGTGCAGTGGCTGCCTGTTAACAACCAGCAAAAAGGGGGACGAGACCTTAGACTCATGAGCATTTACTTGACATAAGAAGTATAATCTTTACACATAGCTACTCACCTGACCTACCAAAACAATGCTGTGCCAAAGGATATTCTGTGAGGACACACATCCACAAAGCAGGAGGATATGTTTGCACAGCAACAAAAGGGTTTGATTAGCAGCTTCTTGGGCATCCCCATCCTCCTGACATTACTTAAGCCCCGTTCTCCAGTCAGCTTTCCTTTTAGCTATGTGAGGCTTCACTGGCACAGAAGGACATTTTTAGGATAATGATGATTTAAAGCGCTGTCGTCACCAGAACTTTCAGGCTATTTGATGATCTTGAAGACAATTCCCCTCCACCCCCATAAACTTCAAACTGTTCCCCCATGATAACTGAAGTAAAAGCATTGCTAACCTTCAGCACTGTTTTTCCAATTATTGTGTTTCAAGGTTAGCAATGTGGAAAATACTAAACTAACCCAGTTTTCAAGGTCAAAATAAAAAACGCAGCAATGATAGTCCAAGTAACTTTCATTCATTTGGTATTCAGGATGCATTCTTTCTGAATATCAAATCACAAAATCGTTGCCAATTCAGCAGATTTTAAGCTCTGGCTTATTAAAAACTAGCCTATGCTAAAAATAAAATGCAGGGTTTTATTTGATCTGATGAAGATGTTTCTGTACAGTATGATCTAAGCCTCTAATTATCTATATCTCTATATTATCTCAATTGTTATTTCAATATAAGCAAATTCATAACAATGCATTTTAATGAAAATATTCATATCCTAAAAAGTGGTAAAGCAATAGAAGTCGAAAAGCTGAATGTCAAGATGCTAAAAATGAAAATGTCTCTCTACATTGTGTGTGCCAGGAAAGCAAGAGCTCACACGACATTTGGCAGTCATTTCCCATGATGAAGCAACTCTTCGGGGCTTTCATTTTTGTAAAAGCCCTAGTCTATTTAGAGCTAGCTCCTAGCTCCTTGCCCTTAACAATGCAATACTGATAAAGTTCATTAAATATATTGTCTAAGGTAGGAAAGTGAAGAAGTTTTGCTGTAGCAAGCACTTAACGTGTGCATGGCAAATCAGAAGGAAAAAAAGTAAAAAGGATTGGAACAAATTATTTGTTATAAAAGCAAAACTGATACGGGCATATTGATATTACATGTTATGCTGCATTAGCAAAATTGCCCAAATGACGAATCCCCAGAATGGGAAGTATTACTAGATCTTAATCAACAGGATTTTTTTCAAGCAGGCTGGGCACCCAACCATTTGATGCAGATCTTTTCCATGCAGAAGAGCACTGGAATACTGGAAACCACAGCATTAATGAATTACAAGGAAAATTGCAAATGCCTATGATTGTATAGTTATTTTTCACATTATAATGGTCAAGCAACTTTTACAGCTTGTTGATATTTCTGCTGGAATGCTAAACCTTTATTTCTTCTTACAGCAGGTAAGGCATTAATTTCTACTGTAATTAAATGAGTAAATTGCTAATTTTTTTACTGTTTCTATTCTTAGGGGATCCTTAATACATATTGAACATCACAGAAATTAAAAACTAAAAGCATTTTAAAACAAGTTATATGCATGATTTACTGTATAGCTTTTGTGTAATACAAATATTTACTATTTACATGTCACTGCAATGAAAACAGTATGTGTCAATTGATTAACCAGTAAATATTAGACAGAATTTAAATGTATTGCTACAGCAGCTGAAAAGGAAAATGGTGTAGTGGAATTGTAGGTTTTTTCCCTACATAGTACAAAACTAAGTTTTGCACCAGGGAAGAGATAGTCATATCCGTACTTACACATATGTGTGTCTGTGACAGCTGAGGGTGGGAGAGTGAGAACAGATGCATTACAGGGAGTGTACGGCCACCCAGTGCAAGAACAGAGCAACTCCGTTCTACGGATGGCTGCGGATCCCACACAAATTAGCACAGATACCCACAGCTCTGTTGTAAAATTGGAACATGTTCCTTCAGTTCCTGCGTAGGTTCCTACAAGGAAATGTCTAAAATGAAATAAGAGAAGCAGATTTTTAGGGGTCTCCCGAAATGAAGGCTATAGCTGCTCCTCTGGGGAAAAAAAAAACAAACAAAGGCCACCTTTAAGAAAGTACCTGATTTGGGGGTCCCACATTAAAAATCTGTCACTTGAAGCAATCTGTTCAGACTTTAAAAGGGAAGCTGCTCCAACCTATCGATAGCATCCTTCAGCCAGCCAGTACACCCTAACTACTCAAACACCACATCAGTGTGGGAGAGCAGCTTGAGAGCCTACGTTCACAGTGTTCCTGAAAGCAGGGAAGAGGCACTTCCATGTACAAACAAGGATGTGAGACACAGAGACGTTTGGTCATTAGCCCAAGGTCTCGGAGGAAGCCTGGGCAGGACAGGGAGCTCCCAAGTCCCCGTCTCACACCCCGACTCCACCACCTACCCTTCTTCTTCAGGGAGGCAGCTATGGTAATGTGTACCTACAAAGAGTTATCTGCAAGATAACCCAGTGAAGAGACAGCCTGCATCTATCACTTTTTCCGTCAGCAGGCACTGGATGGAGAGCAGGGGGAAGGTGACATTCACAGCCCTGACATCCCCGAGGCAGGGCGCAGAAGTTTGTATGGGTCTCAAATGTGATGCCTGAGATTTGGGTTTTGATCTGAAGAACTGAAACTTTTCAGAAACTGCTAGATGAAAACCTGATGCAATCTGAAGAGAGGAGGAGGAGTGGAGTGTCAGAACAGATGGGTCACCAGGAGAAAGCAGCTTCTTTATGTTACCAACTGAGACTGTGTGCAAATGACTGGTTATTTCTACAACGTGAAAAAAGGTTCCATAAGTAGCTTTGCTTTTAGCAAGGTTTGCAGTCTGTTTAACGAATAAATACGTACAGCACCTGCACACATAGGCATGTATCTCTACAGAAGGAGACCGGGGGACCACGAGCACCCCAAGTTCCTTGGTGGAGGAGGATTCTGCCATATCCTTGGTGAAATCCTGAGAAAGGCCCCAGATGCAGGACGCCATCACCTGCAATGTGCAGGATTTGATGGGTTCCCAGTGGGACACTGGGCACTGCTCAAACTCCTCTGGAAAATCTTGCAATGCCAGGTAGGATGATCCTCCACCCAGGCTTAATTTACTCCTTCTGCCTCTGTGGGGAATAGGAGTAAAGAACTCACTGCAAAGGGAGTTTTGTTTAGAAGCCACATGCTTCTTTTACACAAGTTCATCAAATCTAGGAAACCAAAAAGAAATCAATGTAGCCCAATGATTAGCTCGCTATAGGTACTTTGTACAAACTGACAGATTATCTAGACAGACTGAATCAATGCGTTGATTCCAAAGAAAAGATTCAGGTTTCACACATGAGGAGACAACACCAGAGTGTTGGCACACTTTCCAGCCTTGTACCATCCACGCAAGGAAATCCAGGCCTGAATGTGTCTGGTTTTTAGCTTGAAACCTGAACAACCAGGCTTTGCATGTGAGAACTGAAATTCTGGCCTCTTCACTCCAACCAGCTCTGATTAGCGTCTTCTCCCCTGACCCTGACCACATCAATTCTCTCTATTAACCTGCTAAATATGGCCAAACAGCATATTTTGCAAACACTAAATCGATGTAACTGCTGTAGTTGTATCCACGTATATGTTTTAAGGTTCCTGTGGTGAATAATCCCCTACTTGCAATATTGAAAGTATTTGGCAAAAAGGTCTAAACTGATATTGTATTCATTTGATAAATACGCCTCTAAAAAATGCCTCTAAAAAGGGACAAGACACTGTGATATTGCAACCAAACCAAAAAGGTGATGCGTATTCACATTCTGTGGTTGTCTCCTACTCTACCAAAAGAGCAGGTTCTCCTTTCTTCCTCCCAGCACTGGGCTAAGTAGAAACACTGCTCCTGATAGAGCATGCACAGGTCTACTCACCTCACCTCCCAGAGAAAATGGAGACAAATTAAGGGATGGTGCTCTCAGTCCAGCCACTCCAGGTGAGACAGCAGTGTCAGACAGGCTGGCAGGGGACAGAGCTGATGCACAGCACAGCCAACAAGGGATGTGAGCTGCGTGCCTTTCCCTTGATCAAACAAGGCTGTGTAGTTCAGCATCACACCCTGTTCAGGGCTTACCCTAGGTTCAGAGCTTGGAAATCCATCTAAGGTTTGATCTCCAGCAAGCTGTTAAAGGAAATACCAGCTGCTATTCACAATCTTCCTGAGTTAGGTCATTCTATTATTTTCCCAGTCACCAAATGAGGCTAAAGTACTTTTTCCTGCAACCAGGAACTGCTGCTGCTCCCACACGTCAGAGCCTTCCCCGCTCAGATGCGCACGTTCCAGCCATTGACAAAAAAAGCTGGGAACTGCCTGCCACATGGTATCAGAAAATATATTCAAGGAAGGCCGCGAGGTCATTGCTAATTTCAAACCCTGTTTCATGTTTCCACATGAAACATCTAATTAAAACTTTTCACTGGGTAGTTAAAATGAAATCCATGCATATGCACTTGAGACCTCATTTTCACGTGCTGTGAATTAGAATATAGGAGGTGCTGCACACAGCGGTAGGAACACTAATGGAGGAAGGAGAGGGGAATACCTGCTTTGATTTAGAGGAAGACAGTCAGCAAGAATACCACTAATCACCTGGGTTTTCATTCCTTTGCTCTTTGAGCTGCCACATACAACCAGGAAAAATGAATGCAAGTGGTGTATTAACTGCTACCAAATCAGCATTCTCCACAGGTGACCATGTGTCAAGCGCATCTTGCAAAATGCCACCACCTTCAAGGCTATGGTGCGACGGAAGCATTGGACCCTAACTGGACCCTGCTTTCACCAAAAAAACCCTATTAAGATCAGCAGGAGGTGAATTAAGCTTTAAAATGCAGGCACAGTGAGTGACAGAATGGCCATAGCAAAAGGACAACATCTGGAGATTTAACAGATGTCTCATGATTAAAATAAATAAATCCTGGAAAAAAAGAAGCCTGCAAAAAAATACAAAATCAGTTCACTCTTCCTTTCTTGCTGTGGAAGAGGCTTCAGCAATGTAGGCAGAGATAGACACTTTAAGCTGCCCCTTTTCCAAAAAGCCCTCAGTGCAGATAGCCTGACTCTGGCACAGGGGAGGCAGCTGAATGAAAGGGAAAGGCTGAGTCTTCACACCGGCATGCTCCAGGTGGTCTCCAGAGCCTGCCTGCAGAACAAATGCCGACAAATGCTGGTGGCATTTATTCTAGAGAGGTCCTGACACAGGCTGTCAGATCTCTGAAGAAAGCTAGGTTGCTCTGGCAGTTGGGGAGGGTTGTGGTGCCAGCACAGCAGCACCTGAAATCAAAGGAGTCCTCACTGACTCCAGAGCATCCTGCCACTGGAACCACACTGACCTTAGCATAGAGTGCAGATCTTACTACAGAATTTGCTCTGGTGCGGTTTCTACTCAAACAGGAGCACAGTTTGACATGTAGAAGGATAAAATTACTTCTGTATTTCAGAAACTGCTTGGAATTTATGACTTAAGTTTGCATGGTACCTATTCAAAGCATTATCAACTTTTCTTTTTAATCTTCCCGAATTTAGACAACAAAATCCCTAACTTGACAGAGAGATCCAGGCACTTTTGTTATTCAGAGTTCCCAGGACAAGCATAGAAGTAACTGTACAGAAGTAGATGGCAGGATACAGGCACTGTATTATCAGGATAACCGGGAGTTTATTGATGTCATAAACTAGAAAAATGGAGAAAAGAGCATTCAGAATGTCATTAAATGTATTGATCATACAAAGAGAGGGACAGAATGGTAAATTTAAAACCAGAAAACATTAGAGCAGGTGCTTGGAATTCATAAACTGGTAATTTCTACTTCTCTAAAGGGAGAAAATGATAGATTAATTTTATGTAAGCCTTTGGACAGTCTAGAAACATAAGCAGGTAAGTGGCTCAGAATCTGGAAACACAGAAGCAGAGGACAGCGACAACCTGCAGATGAAAGCTCTCGGAGAGTCTCTGCTTTTTCGCATTGATAAACGGAGCAAAAGGCAGAACCGAGGAACCATGTTTTCAGTGTTGGTGCTACCAGGAACTGTGTAGTCTCACTGCCCACGAAAAAGAGCACTCCCGTCCTCTCCCTGCTCCTGGATGCTGACCCCCACTCGTCATTCACCTGCTTTGTTGTGCATGTAAGCCTTCATGAAGCCACATGGTGAAGCACAGGATCTAAATCAAAATTATGCCAATCAAAAGAACGCAAGGACATTTAATTTGACTCAGCTCAGTTTCTGGATTTCGTAAGTCACGAGGCTTTGGGAAATAAAGGAGGAAGGCCGTGTTTCACTGTCAGCAGCAGAATAGCTCTCGCCAGTGAGGGTCATCCCTGACACCATGTCTCGTTCCCACCCCATACCCATATCCCCGTACCATGAAGGAAACTAATCCAGTTGGAAAATAACCCCACAAGAAAGGTGTATTTATTTTATTTTTCAGCTGGATTATTCCCTGTGTGTCTTTACAGGACAGCCCAGGGATGGGGACAAGCAGTTGGAGCAGGGATGCTGCCAACGGCACAGCCATGGAAGCGATGCCCGAGAACCCAGAGACTGCAAAGTGATGGCAACTGCTTGGCCTTGCCGCAACTTTGTTCATGTTTTTGAAAAATATGCCCCCGCTGGCCCTCAGCAGTTCAAAGTCCAACCCACTTCCAGCTTGCTGGGATCTCCAAGCTGCCTCTCAAGGATCTCAAAGCAATTCATCAACATTCATTAACCACTGCAGGTTTTATAGCACCCCTTCAAGGTCCTACATGTTTAAGACCCCATTTTATATCTGGGTAAACAAAGGTGTAGAGAAGTCACATGATTTGAAGAAGGTTACATATTAAATAACCGATGAAGTCAAAAATAAAAATTTCATGTTCTGCCTCCCAGGTTTTAGCCTGCTAAATACCACATGCCCTTTTTACCCCTTTCAGCCCAGTAGCTAAGGTATTGTCCCATACAAGAATGAGTCACTGTTCCACACCAAAGAAAGCCCAGCATGCAAAATGTGCATGTGGAATTTCCTTCTATACAAAGTAGTTTAATGTTAGAGAATAAATCAGAGGAGCAAATTAGGCTTTCTTTTCTTTTAAACACCAGGCCGAGCATCTGGAGGAAAGAAAGTATTCTGGGAATATATAACTTGTCTCAGAGGAAAAGGGTGAGCTTCCCACTCAACATGTTCCTATACTGTGCTCAGAACAAATCATGTGAGCACAAGCATGACTCCTCTCAAGTGCTTTATTTTTATGGGAAGAAGGACCATTATCATCTCACCACTATTTTGCACTCCTGGCAAGAGGGCATTCTCCTCCAAAACTCGGGCCATATTAAATAGACTCAACAAAAGGAATAGTAAGTCCTCTTAAAAGTATATAGTAAATAAAAATACTTTTCTTATTATTTTAACAAAAGTGTTGCAAGAGACTGAAACAAAGCTTTTCCTAGCAGCCAAACGATCCCAGTCCTACATCTGAGCAGGAGGATCCTTATCTCTGGCAAACTTTTTCCATTTCAAAAAGATGCCTGTGCCTGTTCTGCACTGAAAAAATCCTAGGACCTGCAGAAGTCTTTTCTTCTCAGAAGATAAAGAGGTTGGCTTATGAAGAACAGGTGATCACCTGGGGCTGTGCATTCATTCCAGCAGATAAAAGATCGACCGTCTGGAATAGGACACTCTCTCCAGAACATGACAGAACTAGATTCAAGTCCCTGTTCCTCCTGATTCAGACCAGAGACTTGAACTTCAGGTTACCTCCACAGCAAGCATGTACCTACCTCTTACTTACTTACTCTTACTCAACACGGAGGTATAAACTGACAACCTCACCGATAGACTCATTTTTTGATTGGCTTGTAGTTGAAGACTAAGTCAAAATTGCAAACTACCATCTTACCTGGTACAGCGTGCTCTGCTAACGCTGGCAGATCTAAGAGGTAGGAAGGGAAATAGCAAACTCCTGTGCTGACGTGCTAAATCCGTTCTGTTTCAATGACTTCAGACATCTATACCATCTCATGGCTATTCAAGCCATGAAAGTTTCTGCAAAAACTTTCACTGTGCAATAGTTATGTCCACTTGATCCACAGTTCTGCAAGAGATGCAGAATAGCCTCTGAAAGCCAAAGCAGTAAATCTGCACTCAAGCTACCCAATAGATCTGTCCCAGCTAAAGCAGATACAACAAAAGCAGCGATGACTTTTTTAAAAAGTCAAACACAGATTTCAGTCGCTGACTGCATTCAGATGTCATTTGACGTCATCGTTTTAAAGAATATTTTTCCGTCGGAGCCCTGATTACTGACCATCTATTCAACAGTACATCAGCGCAAGGCCATGGCTTTGTCAAGCTAACAAAAACTGCAGCTCTGGACATGTCCTGATGTTCATTCTTGTCTCCTTGCAGGAGGCCAGCTGGACAGGTGGATGCACCCTAAAATAACCTTGATGTGTCATGGCTGGAATTTCCGCAAGAAATTCCTCGGTCATGAGTAATCTATACAACTCAAGGGTCTAAATTGTTAATCTTCTTTTGTAAGCCTTTTAACAGCTTCAGCCCAACCACTAACCTGCTTCAATGAGCAAATCATCTGTCTTCTTAATGAGACTACTGATCACAAAAGTTAGCACCCAGTAAATTAACAAAACTGTTCTTCAGTATCTGTTGTCCTTCTGAAAACATACCTGCCCCCCTATGATATAACTCCTTCAACTTGAACTGGCTAAGTCACAGAATCAATACATTCAAACTATATGTACTTACATACTTTTAAACAGTATGTAACTCTAATTAATATATACATTAATCTGTGAAGGGATTACAAGGTGGATTTAGGAAACATTCCCCTCCCCACTGATGCATGGAAGTACTGGAAGAGCCCCAGCCTAGAACTGAAGAAATGAATTCATATTATTTAGTTCTCTAATGAACACATTAGAGAATCTTAAATTTCCTTTGAATATCAGTGTCAATTTGTAGAAAGCTTATTCAGTTGATCTGACTATGAAAACAGTACTCTAATCTAAAGAATATTTTCCCCATGTTGCTGAGGTGAAAAGCACTTTTATGATTTTGCTAAGACAATGACACTATAAACAGACGTGATTTTCTTGATCAGTGCAATGCTTCATTGAAATAATAACTGGAAATACTGTACAAACAGCATCCTGTCTATTACAAAGGCATTATTTAATTGAGGCTGTAGTTGCTTAAAAGGAGTTCCAAAAAAATACAATTTAGTGCAAATATGTCTCAAATGCATCTCAAATGTATGCTTGAGAAAAAACCAGCTATGACAAATTACTTCAAATGGCTTTACATACAGAGCTTGCTTTCTATATTATAATTAGTGCTAACACTAAGCAAACTTCTCAAAAAAGCAGGCTCATTTTATAGCTGAATATTTCAATAAGATTTTTAATCTATTTTCTGTCAAAGCAATTGTTTTAAGGGAAGGAAATATTTAAATAACATAAAAATAAAAATATCCAGTTTTACATTTCCCGAGGCTTATGAGTGTGATTTGCATGTAATGATAAAATTAGAACTGCAAGCTTGCACAGTTATTTTTGCTCTAGCCCACATTTCATATTAAAATAATTTCTGTGCATTTTAGACAACCGTTTCATTTTATTTATTTATCAATACATTGAATCCCATTGTAGGAATGCAACAGCACAGAGAAGCAGCTTATCTGCCTATCTAGAAGCTTATTTACTACTATTTACTTTCTACTCATTAGCAAAACTGAAGTTTTAGGAAACCTAACACATATGGTAGGTTCAGTGCCTTAATTAAGAACCTTATTCTAACCCATTAGCAAGGGGGAATGGTGAAAAAAATCACTGTAATTTAGTTTTTGTTTTCCTCTACAAGTCTGTACCATTACACTTTGCAAACATTATATTCACCAGAGAGGGAGCTGGCACTGCGTGCTACAGAAGAACAATCTCCAGTTCCAATATACCAGTCTAACCTGGTCACAGCAAGCTTGCAGTGCCAGAAACAAATAAGCCGCTCACCTGTAATAGAGCTTGAGCATAAAATTTTTTAAATTATAGGACTTTTTCAGAACACCTTTTTATCCAGACCATGAATCTGAAAAGAAATGATAGCATACCAGAAACCGGAAACAAAAGCAGTATGCACTTTCTGACTTGGGTGCTTATGGTATGAAGTAAAAATGTATGCATGTACAAAATCATCACATATATACCCCAATTTTACACCCTCCAGAACACATCCAAACTGAGGGAATCCCTTCTCTCTGCCACCATAGCTCCAAACCAAGCCGTATCCCTCAGTGAACCATCCAGCTGTCACATATTTTCCCCCTTCCAGACCATCTGCTTTTTCTGAGAAAAAAAAATTAAATTTCATCTCTTTCTGAGCCAGTGACCCAAACCAATCTGTGCTTCACCTGCCCATTGTGGGCCACGGACCACAGCCTCCAACATCACACCTTGAAGAATACGATTAGGTATTTTATCTGCTCAAAAACCTCTGGAAGACCAGACTATTGTGCAACCACGTCATCTATCTTTCCTATGTGAGTTATGAAGTTCTGTCCTCAAATTCAGATGAAGATGGTGATTATTTATTTGACTGATAGGAGGACTCACCAGTCCTCCTCACAGCCTAGCTCCCCATCACGCTCAGAATGCTACAAAGAGGGTCATTTCCCCAGGCAGCTCCACACCTCACTCACGGTGTAGGAAAAAAGCTATTGGGTTCATTGGGTACTCAAGTCTTCACTTAGGCTGAGAGCTCTTCCTTCTTCAAAAGAAAGTACAAAAATCAGCAAAGCCCAATCATACTACATTTGTGTTTGCTGTTAATGCTGGAAAACCATCTGAGGTTCTAGTCTGAAGAGACCTGCTTTAGAAACACAGTGGGCAGGTAGCAACAGAGGAGCCACAACGCCATTGCCCTGACATTTGTGCATGTGTGGGACACAGCACATGTAGATCAGAAGTATGCATATCCACAATTCTAACCCTGTGTTCAAGTTGTTCTTTCTTTTTGCATATTCCTAGAGGAGAACAAACCAGAATTCCACTTTGGGCAAAAATTCCCCCTTGGCCATCTTGGAAAGAGCAGCTTTACTTCCAGGCGGGTTACAAAGCCCCCAGCATTGAACAGCAACACTGCCCTGGGCTGATCAAAACGCACAGCCCTGCCAACCAACACCATTTCTGCTTCGAGGTGGGTGCCAGGAGGCCAGCCCGGCTAGCCAGCTCTTGAAGGGCAGGGAGAGGAGCCTGGCCGGGTGTTCATGCATCTCATTTGCAGACCGAACGCCATCCCTTTGAGGAAGGCAGATCATCCATGAAAGCGCAGTTGGAGCTCCCCAGGAGGGAAAGCTGGTGAAAGCTTCAGCACAGGGATACTGGCTGAGAAATGAGGGTCCTGTGGAAAACGCGCAGAGCCGCTCCATTTTACCGCCTACATCGAGTGCCCCTTACCCTGTGTTTCTAAAAAAGTAATGTAAGAGCAAGCTAAGCTTTTAAAAATAAAAAAAAAAAGAAAGATGGACATGCTACACATCATTTTGTAAGGACACCACACCCTGAACATGTTGTTCCTCTAACATTTACAGTGAGCACAAGGGACTGGGCAGTAAGCCGATGCCAATGAATCTGCCATCACTTCTGTAGCAGCAGGATGAGACGGGAAGGTCTGAAAGCCCGCATCCAAGCAGTTCTCACTACAATCCAGCCTGCCGCTTTTATCCTTGGAGAAGAGAGGGAACAGATGCCAAGCAGTGAACTCTGCCCAGCCAGCCAAATCCTGCCACCTGCACATGTGCCAGAGCAGCTCTCGGACCACAAGGGAGGAAGGGAGGGAGAGGATGGGATGGAAGCTCACGTCTTCCTGAACGTAGGTGACCCACCACTCCCACCACGGCAAAGCGTGCGTTTTTTCCAGTGAAAGTAAATTACCTAAGTCAGCTAAACTGAGAACCCTATGACAGACCTTGCCCATGTTCGGTAATGTCTTCTTGGTGACTATTCCTAATGAAATCAATAGATTGCCTGGGGGCTTAGCAAATACACCCGCACTGAGGACTGTAAGTCTCTCTTACAACTGAGCATGGGCTGCCTGGATGGCAGGGAAGAGCCACATCACCCTCCACCCTACAACAACCAGTAATCTGCAGAACAGGGTGGGGGGAGCACACCATAACTTGTTACCACCAGCACTAGCTGTAAGACACTCTCCACCCAGAAATAAAGGGCACATGAGGAATGACCTGTGCTTCTGCAGTCTCTCAGGTGACATTTCTCTTTCCTGCCACCTTCTAGGTCTAAAGGCACATCCTTGCCCCAGAGCAGTAACTGATGCATTATACTGCTCAGTATGGATATGAGCAGCTTGCTCTAGCTCCTTCTACACTGAAGTCACTCAGCTCCTGAATAGCAGCAATTGCTAAGTACCATACTTTTCAAAGGAGAAGAAAAGCTGAGCACTTCTTTCCTTTCCATTTTTGGAACTGCACTGTAATCTGTGCAGCTACAGAGCTGCAGCTGACACCACATCACCCTTTGCAATGACCAGAGTAAGCAGCAAAAATATCCACTGAATTTTTGGAGTATCAGTCCCAACATTCCCCTCTCCCCTATGCCCACAGCATCTGTAATCTTGCTTCCAAATCCTGAAACACAATTAGAAACCTTCCCTGGCTTAAAATCTTCTTTACTTAAGCACCTAAACTTTTAATTGCGCTTTGCTGATACAGTTTCAAGATATATGGAAAATCTGCCAGATGTCCATGGCTAGCGGATCAGCTGAGAAACAATTCAATCTCAGGGATTTGAGCCTGGCTAATTACCCTCCTCCCTCGTGCACACTTACTGATAAAATTACATATTTAACTACACCAGACTAGACCTTATACGCTGCCGAACAGAACAGCATGAAGCTCTGAAATAAGATTTCGTCTTTCTCTTTTCCTTTGTGCAGCCTTACTTCAGTAGGAATGAGCTTGCTGATGAGCTGAAAAGTATTTCTTTTCTAAAGCACATGCCTTTTTTCTACTGTCCAGTGAGCAGAAAATGGAATAAATTACATATACATTATAGCAAGACACATGAGGACTAGGTGGGATTTTTGTTGTTTCTTGCAGTTATTATCCTGGACACCTTTAGATGAATATGCAATCAGAATAGAAATCTTTACCAGGAGAACAAAATTAGGATACATTGTGCTATAAGCCAAGTAGTCAAGTTTTAGTGCATTTTCAATCCAGTTATTAACAACTGAATAAGTGCTTTCAGAAGCATTAAACATAATGCTGCTTTCTTCAGTGTAACTTTTGGTTGAAAACACAATTTAAAGAAACTGCTTAATTCCGTACCCAGACCATTCTTTTTAATTCACACTGAAAAGCTCCAGCCAACACTTGCATCCAAATATACCAGCAGCAAAGTAATTTTAAGACAATTTAAAGTAAGTGCTTGAAGCACTCATATACCTTATACATTATTGAGATACACCCTAAAACCCAAATATTTCATAATCACTAACAACAATTTGGTAGAAAGCATCCTGAAATCATCTGCTATTTCCTATGTGTGTAAGATATTAATAACAGTAACTGACAGTTAATGACAACATAATAATTTCAGTGTGTTGACAATTATTGAACTGAACGCACTTCAGAGAAACGTAAATGCCAGAGGAGAGCAGCTACAGCTCCATGACTAATGTGTGCCCTGGATTCTGACCATCAGCTTTGCTATTTTGGTTTTGTGACCTAAATTTCCCTCCCCTACCAGAAAGAAACAAAAAACCCAAACAAGAAATGTCTTACTTGTTCTGCCTTCTCCAGTGGTTTTCTGTCCGCCTGCAAAAACTGGCAGTTTTCTCTCGCCAGCTTCTGGACCAGCTCAATCCGTCCGAGGTCATCCCTTCCCTGAAGCTTGCACAAAACCCCTGCCTTAAGGGTGGGAGAAAGAGCAAACAGATACTTAAATCCACAATCCCAGGACATGACACCAGCACAAATTTCAACCTTAAAAGAAACGCATCTGTTTTCTCATATTTGCGGTACTTTGGTGCCGCTTGCTGAACACAAACAAGTCGCTGCTTCCTGGGAAACAACTGGAGAGGAGCTGAGGCACATCCGAATCTCCAAATGTATCTACTTTGGAGAAACGAAGGCAGGGCTAACTAAATCAACCGCTCCTCTGAGTGTGACTATCAGATATGCTGTGTTTTATTTGTTCCTGTCAGCCTGTTTCCTGTTACATAAGAGCACAAGAGCAAGAGGTTAAAAACTCATGGGAAAGTTAGCCAGGAACAGCCCTGGAAAAAGAATGAAGCACAACACAAGGCACTCCTAAAAATAACAGGCTACAACTCCCCCTGCTCCAGCTCCAACCATCTTTCACGTATGCAAGCCATAAAAGACAGTTGCGCCACGTTTATTTATTCTGTAAATAACAAATCAATATCTCCTGATTTTGTTTAGGGAAGAAAATGAGATTTGCTTTAAAAATTACGTTAGGACTATTATTTTTGGCTAATATTCTGCCAGTTATTCAAGCTATGCTGATAGTGTTTCGTCATAACATTCAGTACTGGTTGTTTTATAAAAATGCCACATATATATATATATATATATATATAAAGATGGATTCATGCTTACATACAGGCATACCAGACCCATCACAAATTTAGCTGATGAGGGCTAAATTGCTCCCTGCAAAGTCAGTGACTAACATCATTATCCATGATTTGGTCATGGATATAGCCTCTGCGTAACTGAGACCTGGCTCGATGACACCGCACGGCTTTTGTTAGCCCAGATGTTTCCTGATGGGAACAGCATATGCCTTGGGAGGGCCAGGCATGTGGCGTGGCTATGGTATTGCCATATGACTTTAAAGACAATCTGCAAATAAACCTTTTTCCCCACTTCCTCCACCCTTTTCTTTCTACCATTCATCCTGAATTTAACTGAATAGGTATCATGTACTCCAAAATTCATAAAACATGTTATGAATCAGGACCAAAACCCAGGGATGTCCTGATCGCTAACCCGTAGTGCCGTGTAGGCTTCATTCCTTTGGCCTTGAGAAACTCCTGGCCGTGACAGCTGAAGGTGTGAGAGTACCCACCCAAACCATCCTACAGTCCGTTGTTTTCTCCAAGGAAGAGGGAAATGTGGGTTAAGGTTTCTTCAGCTGAGGAGGGTAACAGATCCACTTTCTGAATAAGTGCTTTAACGCTGATGGACAAAAATAGGTTCCATGACCAAATCCAAAGAGTCATCCTTAATGATTTATTTGAAAGAAAGTTTTACATGCCTACATTCCTCCAGTCTGGGTGAAGGCATCTCCTGGCAAGCCTGCATCAGGTACTTGTGCTCTGAAGATGGAAAGAATTTCAGATACAGCCTGTGCTTTGCAGGTCCTATGCTTAGTCCCCAGCCTCTTGAGGCACCCAGCTTTCCCACATAAGGAACCTACGCACTGGTTTGAAGGTCAGAAATCCACCAAGAAAACAAGGAATTGCAGCGCTTAACCTGAAGATCCTTACATTTTCTATGAGATTAGCTCCTGATCTTCTAAATCAAGGACATGAATTTATAAACCAGTTCTGACACACCATTATCACCTGCAGATCACGAGTGAGGCTGATTTTATCAAATATGGAAGAATATAATGAACTGGTTGTCCTGATTCTCTTTAATCAATAGAGAAAAAGAGGTACTTGTGAATTTTTTTTTACTCTACTGTAGACATTTAAAAATGGTCAGATGAGTTGTTCCCTAAAATTCTTCTTTTTTTCCAGTAATTTACACAGGCAACCCAGGCAATTGTCACAGACTTGGCTGAGGTCAGATGTCTGCACTTCACAACACTTTGATGGCTTGGGGACATCAGCTAGAGCCAAACCTGCTTATTTCATGGCTTCGGGATGCTTCTAGCAGGGAGTATAACATCTGTGCACAGTAATCGCCCCAGGCTTGTAGGCTAAGGACAACACAAAGTGTTATGGCCTATTAGGGCTCTGGGACTATTCGGGCTTTAGGACTATAAAGATTGACAGCCTCTCTGGATCTGGGATCTTACTACTGTGGAGGGACTTTTCCCACCTTCATGTTGCGCCCAGCCAAGTCAGACCATGCCCTAGGAGCGGCATAGATGGTTACGAGTCCCTGTACTTCAAATGTCAGACAGACATCGACAGAAATGCAGCGTTCACTCTGCTGAACAAATATTTATTGATCTTGTGTGTGAAGCAAAGCCCAACAGTTAGAACCACTTTTTTTTTTTAAGCTGAGGGAGAGGGATTTCACTTTGGGGGGACCAACTGGCTTCAGTACATTCAAGTGGAAGAAACATCGCAGAGAAAGACAACTTTTTGAACACATGGGCCTCGCTCTCTTTCACCCCTCGCCCTGTGTCCAGACAGAGCATATTATTGCTTTCTGCATGGATGAGCACCCCAGGGAAAAAGTAACTCTAGATACAAGCCCATTACCCCTGCCCCAAATACCGTCTGTATTCAAATTGGCAATTTCATTAAAGAGTCATATTGTCCTGTTTCAAATAACCACCAAGAAGAAATCTTACATTTTAACATGCCCCCCTCCTCCCCAACTGTTCTTTAATTTAAAGAATTACAGAGAATGTGAAAAAAATAATTATTTTATTAGATTTCCAGAGGGTAAAATGTCAACTAAAAAATTTCTGGGAGGGCTAAGGTATTATCAAGTTAAATGTACATGCTTGGCTCTGGGACTAAAGAATGCCCTTGAAATACAAAAGGCTAAACATGCTTTTTCATCATTGAGAAGAAAAATATGACTCCCTCACATTTAATTCTGATTTCCTCAATTATGCTGTCTTTCCACTATAAAGCTTTCTGCTAAATACTTATAAGAAAGTATCCAGGTCAACTACCTAATTAATTAATTGATGACAGCTTCTAAAAGCTGGTTGGGAAGATATTATTAAGTCTCCTATTACTGGTCATTTTCACTTGTCAATATAAACTTAATTTCCAAGCAATACCTTTGAAGCTGTTAGGCAAAAGGGCAAAGGCAAGCCACCCTACTTGCAAAGTGCAATTTCGATTTGTATGTTGTGCAGGCACACACCCTCTAAAATCCCACATGCCCAAATGTTGGTGCTTAGTCCTCTAATTCATGTACACCAAGAGAGATACAAGTACTAACTCATGTGAAGGTGAAAATCACAAAGTTGCATATTTTAACTAGCTTTAATTTAATGAATGATAAAAGAATGTAGGAGCTTTATAGTAAGGCTTTACTACCATTCATGGAACAAAATTACTATAATTAAACGTGTTTATGCAATATTTGAAATGAAATAAAAAAGTTTAATGGGAAGGAAAATAAATTAGTCACTACTGAGGTTGGAAAAGCAAAGATGCTGACAACACATTTTCTGTTTCAGCACATCCACTGGAAAATACTCCCTCTGCAAAGGCCATAAATGAATATGCTAGCAGTGACACAGAGGTGAATTAAGACAGCCCCAGGCAGACAGGATGGGATTTTTTATTTACATTATTTACATTGTTTACAGCATGCTCACTTTAAAAAAACCTCTGTACTGAATTTTTTCCACACATCTACCAGTTTTGTCAACTAACTCCAATGTAAGTCAAGCCTCCGCCCCGCAGAGCGGTGTTTAGATCAGGTACCACACCCTTCAACTCTGCTAACAGAAGAGGTTTGTGGTGGTTTGGTTTTTTTCCACTGCACCTCTGTCTCCTTCTGTGTCTGGTGAAAACAACATAATTATTACAGGCTTCACCTTTGGTCAACCTGAAAACTTAAAACCATATGCCACTGCCTCGAAAGATCATTTGCTTTGCTCCAGTCACATGCACGGTCTCACTAAAGTGAAAAAAAAATCCTTCACACCCTTAAACCAAACTGTATTTGGTGTTCACAGGATGTCATTTTTTTGGCACTGACAAACAAATTGGAGCAACAGCTGCTTTGATAACGCTCCTGTTCTCCTCCCAGTTGGGCACTTGAACACTTTGTTAACTGCTGACTTAATAATGTTTAATTTTAAATGTGTTTCAAATTCTTTCAAATTTTAGAAGCCGGTTGCCAGCCAAATAAAAGCTGAGCAAATCAATATCCCAGTAATAAATTCTTATGGGTTTTTATAATCTGCCCATGTAATCTTATTACCTGGCTACTTAGGAGCTTTGAGCACATGTCGTAGTCTTTCTTTTTACATCTCTGACATAAATGTGAACAAACATTTTCAAAAAATAATAACTACAACAATCAAGTAGAACTGAGCATACATGAAACCCAAAAAAGAAAACAGCCATATTTTTTGTGC
This sequence comes from Fregata magnificens, assembly GCA_013389945.1. Lineage (NCBI taxonomy): Eukaryota > Metazoa > Chordata > Aves > Suliformes > Fregatidae > Fregata > Fregata magnificens. The sequence goes on along the minus strand of WAAD01010295.1, from coordinate 227,072 downwards.
AGTGACGTCAGTATTTCCCCCTGGGTCTTTTCAATAGCTCTGTAATGCACAGCTGAGCTCTAGAAGACTGATCCTCAACCCCACGCTGATATGAATTAGGAATTAAAGTCAGGTAACAAAATTTTCACACATTAGGGCTCCTCCTATACTTTTTTTTTTTTAATAGATTTAAAACTGTGTGCAATTAAGAAAAGAGCAGGCCATTTCCAAACATCTTGCTCGAGTATTACTTTGAAGAGTATGCTGGAAAAGCCCAGTTACACACTGACGCAGTAGGCATATCCACGTGGTCCCCAGGTCTTCTGCCTGCACTCTCCAGGTGTCTACCATGGCCCAGGTTGGAGCTGCCTACAGCCCCTCCTGGGCTCACTGTGGTCAAGACAGCCCCTACCTTTAGAAAGATATAGGTACTGCTAACTTGGCTACATGGCTTGTACCCCTTCAGCTAGGCTTGCTCACAGACATCAGTGCAAATCCTGTCTTTCTTGCACACAGCTTTTTAGTGGGCAAGGTGTTAGGAGATAAATCAGAGACAGGAACTGCAAGACACATAGGTAGGAAGGAGAAAAGGTGGCAAATGGTGGGAAACATAGGATTTTCAAGAGGAATAGAAGAAAAAAAAAAACCAGTCAGGACTGGGAGAAATCAATTTTAAATTAAAAGCAATACTCAGTACCAATACAATGAGCGATATAATTACACTTGCACAGTTTGAATGCATGAACTGAATGATTGAATGAACCGGACATTAATCAAAAAGGTTTCACAGAATTAAAAAGCGCAAGCAATTCCACAATAAAATACTCTAAAATGCAGTTAAGTTTCTTCTGAGCAATATATAGTAGTATGCTTTAGTTGTAAATGAGGGCAGTTAGGGAAGGAAAGAAAAAGGTTGTTGCTTACACTCGAGTGACTAATAAGTATCCTCATTTCATTGCATGTCTACTTACAGTGATTAAAATTCAATCAAAATGTCACATGCCCTTGCCTCCTAAAACACATCTCATTTTATTTTCACATCTGGTATATTCTATGCGTATTATCTAAAAAGAGCAGAGAGATAGTTTAAGAATGCTGTCCGATTTCATCATCATGGGATTAGTTCCCAAGGTAACCATCAATCTTATTCTAAATAGTCACATAAGACAAGATCCAGCAGACTTTCTCCTTCCTACAGGCTCCCTGTGTAGACGTCAAGGAAATCCATTTCCTAGAGCTATTGAAAGCAGATCCTTCAACTTGTAGATCTGAAAAAGTCCCTGAGATGCCATTAATCTTGCACATTTACCTGAGCATCAGAAGTATCCTTGAGCTCTTCTAGTCCTCTTATTTCTTGACTGCTGTTTTCTTCATTTTGATGAATTGCTAGAATAAGAAACAGGGGATATATTGGAAGCAGGCAGGTTCAAATCACAAGAAGCAGCAAAGCAGCATCGCCCAGTTTAGATCGAATAGGATGACCATTCAAGAAACCTTGTTCCAAGTTTAACTTTCTAGTTAACTCATCGAGTGGTTTTGGACAAATCCTACAAGGTATACCTTAATGGGTTTGGACAAATCCTGAATCAGCTGTACCTTATTTTTCCCAGGCAGTAAAATGCAGTACTAAATAGTTATATTCCTGCTACTGTTAGTCCTGATGAAATGGTGACATTTAAGGAAACTCCACTTTTCCATACATTATAACAAGACCTGATGACTCATAAAGAATAAAAAAATCAGACATCCCTTTATTTTCATTATATTATAGAATCATAGAATCATTAAGGTTGGAAAAGACCTCTAAGATCATCAAGTCCAACCATCAACCAACACCACCATGACTCCTAAACTAGGCCCTGGAGTGCCACGTCTACACCTTTTTTGAACGCCTCCAGGGTTGACGACTCCACCACCTCTCTGGGCAGCCTGTTCCAATGCCTAACCACTCTTTCAGTAAAGAAGTTCTTCCTAATGTCCAATCTAAACCTCCCCTGACGCAACTTGAGGACATTCCCTCTCGTCCTATCGCAGTTTCTTGGGAGAAGAGTCCAACACCCGCTTCACTACAACCTCCATGCAGGTAGTTGTAGAGAGCTATAAGGTCTCCCCTCAGCCTCCTCTTCTCCAAGCTAAACAACCCCAGTTCTCTCAGCCGCTCCTCATAAGACTTGTTTTCTAGACCCCTCACCAGCTTCGTTGCCCTTCTCTGGACATGCTCCAGCACCTCAGTGTCCTTCTTGTACTGAGGGGCCCAAAACTGAACACAGTACTCGAGGTGCGGCCTCACCAGTGCCGAGTACAGGGGCACGATCACTTCCCTACTCCTGCTGGTCACACTATTCCTGATACAAGCCAGGATGCTGTTGGCCACCTTGGCCACCTGGGCACACTGCCGGCTCATGTTCAGCCGGCTGTCGACCAGCACCCCCACGTCCTTTTCCGCCAGGCAGCTTTCCAGCCACTCTTCCCCAAGCCTGTAGCATTGCACGGGGTTGTTGTGACCAAAGTGCAGGACCCGGCATTTGGCCTTGTTAAACCTCAATTGCAGAAGGTCAATTCAGACTAAACAAAGTAAGCAGATTTATCCCTCATCTCAGCCTTGAAAAATTCTTTGCAAGCAAAGTGATCTCAATCTTAACAAACACCACCACTATCCATGAAAGTCATCTCCAGAAATAAATGGTAGCAGAAGATGTTCTATTGAAGGTTATTTGCTGCTGGCACAGCAAGAGAAACCAGGAACTTAGCTCAAATAACATTGCTTAACACCAGTGAGTTTTGCCAGACTTTAAAGAAAAAAGGTTTGGATCAAACATGTAAGCTCTGGGCAGGTGGAAACCAGAGTTATCAGTTTACCTAGCTAAAGAAACAAGGACCACTTTTGAAGAGACACATCAGATTTCCATATTGCAAACACCTATATCTATAGGTAGTTTTATTAGCTATAGCCCAAGATACCCTTCCAGTCAACATGCCTGCCCACTCTATTTTACTGGGACATCAAGCCCTCAGCCATTCTGAAATGTGACACATGGCAGGTTGGGAGGGTCAGACCCAATGAAATACATGAGAAGTGACTTTACCTTACACCGTACTCATTTACTTACAAGCAACACACTCAAATATCATCACTCTATCTTGTGTACACATCGGATGATTTGCCAGTGTAGCCATAGCAGTTTGTGAAAACAAAAGCGTCCTTGAAGAGGTAGAGCTGGCAAATCCATTTCCTGAACAACACCAGGCTCATGGTTCTGATGGATGGGCAGGAGGATTCAGCTTTTGTGCTTCCTCCTGTCAACCTCCTCTCTCCTTCACCCCTGGGTACCTGAGCTGGTCGTCAGGCTGCACCTGAACTGCCACAGCTCACAGCACTGTTTTCAGACAAGGATCACCAGTCCCATTTCACCCTAAAACTATGTCTGTGAACTGAGGCAGCCCAGGATTTGACTGACAAACAGATTGACTGTAGAGGTAGCAGTACTACCTTCATCAGCCACCCTCACCTAAGCTCTCCTCAACCCTCACCCTGAATCTTTAGACATACAACCAGGTTACCATGGCTGAGCTAATACATGTAATGTGAGCCAGGAGCTTGGTGTGTGTGTGTGTGGGTGCTCTGGGTCTGCTGCAGACAAAAGCAGCCTAACCTTTAGGCAGCATCCAGCAACTTAAAAGTAACTTTAGGCTGTTCTTGACCTCTAAAATAAAGCATATGGATTTATCTTCTTTTTACTGCAGGTTTCTGCTGATATTGCTATGCCATATAAGGTACAATTCTTCCTTCTTCCCCCGCAGTTATGCTATCAAAAAAAAAAAAAAAGTAATAAAAATGTAATTATAAAAGGGGAAAAAAAGTCATTTTGTCAGTACAATTTGTCCCATTCAGGGATCTTTTTTAATCCATTATCAAAGGAAAACAGAGGTCTGGTATAAATCTTCACTGGTGGGTTTGCTGACATCACTTTACTAGCCAGCCTCTGAAATTCAAGGTGAATGCTGAAAACACAGGGTCAATCTATAGCTATAACAGAAAGCATGTATAATGGGGGTTAAATCCCAGCAGCATGTAAAGCTAGGCAAAACCAAAACATGCTTGGGTCATTGTGGCGTATCTGCCCCAGGTTGGAAAAGTAATGACCCAATGAAGCAGAAACCAGAGAGATTGCCTCAACAGCCCTGCGTGGCCCCTGCTTTCCTAGTGCAGGTCAGGGTTTCCCAAGGCAACCTACTCCATCCAGCCAGGCTGGGGGCTCTGTGAAGTCCCTTCCCTTGTAACCTGCCTCCCTGCCTTCCTCCCCAAGAGCTGCCTCATCCTCTTGCACACTCTCACATGTGCGTGACCCTGTTCTACCCACTGCCGCTGCAGGGGACACAAAGCATTCAGGACATCCATTTGCCGAATGCTATTCAGAACAACTGGCATGAGCTGGGAACGTTGCAATGCCAGAAGGCATTAACAAATGCTAAAAAATGGTTGTTTGAGTAATTGCAAATCACTTAAGTCTGTGGCTGCATTAGCAGAAACACAACATTTCCCCAACTCTCCTTTCAATTTTCTGATTTCTCCTAAAATCAATTTGCTGTAGCCACCGATGGGCAAAATATCCCCACAGACATTGGCTATTAATCATGGCATTTAAAGGAGTGGCACCTTGCTAGTAACAAGACCAGTAACAAGGTCCAGGTTTAAGTGATTTACATTGATCCAGCTAGCTTTTTCCGACAAGCCTGAGCAGATGGGCGCTCTGCAAACAGCTGTGCCAGGGGAAAAGGTTAGTGGCTGCCAACCGGCTTCTTGTCACCAGCCTCTATTACAAGTGTCCCACTCCCTACCCGGGGCCAGGGTGAGCACCCCAGAGCATCTTCAACCAAAGCAAAGAGGCGGACCTTCAAGGAGCAGCATGCTGTTGCTAACCTGGCTGGGCTGGCAGATTAGCGAAGGGACGGTATCTGGCTGGGGAGCTAGTGACAAGCAGCAAACACCCTGGGCTGAGGGCAGTAACATCTTTTACCTAGCACAAAGGGAAAGAGAAAGAGGGTATGTGTCCACAATCCCACGGGATCCAGATATCCTTGGGTGTTGAAAAATCTTAGCATGAGCAATTTTAAAGATGGTGAGAAAACAACCTCAGTTTAGACATATCCTAAGTGAAGAGCTTAAAAAAAAAAAAAAGAAAAAAGAAAAAAGCTGGTTTTATCAGCAATTTCACAGCTCAACTCTAAAAAAGCTGAAAAAGTTCATAATCCAAACGCAGCTCTCCTTGGCTTCAATGTTGTTTAGACTGTGTAAGGAATGTAGAAAAGAACCAGTAAATATTTTCTGAAAGGAAAAGAAAAAATCCCAGACCTCACACTGACGTTCTCGCAGCCCTCTTGGGAGACAGGGAGCAGCCGGCCTCTTTTTCATGAAATTTCCATCATAAACTTGATTTTTGGGTCCTCTCTGCCTCTTATCCAAACACATAAGAACCAGCCACAATTTGACCCCCTTTAACTACACCCAGGGAGCAGTACTCAAGGAATCACACCATCATCTCATACATTTTTTCCATCACAAGAACATAGTCCCTTGAAGGCTGAAGTGGCCACATGGACAAATAACAACCCTTAATTATATTTTCTTAGTTTCTGTATGAAAATATTACTATGTGTTTTGTCTATACAATACAGAAAAAGCATGAATCTCTTAAAATATTCCCGGGTATTCAGAAAATTGTGTTCACACACACACAGAAGCAACCAATTGCTGTATTTCTATACACAGTGTGCCTCCTAGCCCCATGACAACGCACAGACACCCCTTGAATTGGCCCAGGCACTGCCCTCATGGGCTCTTGTGCATGCAATACAAGTTCTGTCATAAAATATAAGAACTCAAGGATAATTTCCCACTTACCGTCAGTTGGCCTTTTATTTTTTAATAAAAAGGCTTGATGTTGCAAATTCAACTGTAGGAAAAGTGAGCGGAAGGTTAGGGTGGGATGGGAAAGTATTTCCCAAGCGAGTGTTGATTCTGAGACAGTTCCCTAAAATTGTAACATGCATACAAAAAAGTTGTGAACTTTGGAGCTGGGCCAAACGCTTCCTTCCCCGCCAGCATAAACCCAGCTTTTCTCCTTGATACGAATACCCCAGCACGTCTCACAAAGCAGCAACACCAGGGAAAGGCAAAGGTGGTTTACCCTGATCTATATGTATCTATAATGTTATATCTGGGTTCAGGCTTGAGATCTGTGACAGAAAAAAAATGCAAACAAACATAGAGTGACTAATTCCCTTTCCTACCTGCAGCATTTCTCCTCCTTTGGAGGAGAGGTCACCATGAATGAAAGAAAAAGTTGTTAAATGAACATTAGCTTGCTAATGTGCAGTTCAAATGTGTCCATTTGCAAATTAGCCTAGGGAAATCAGGATGTTGATTTTTTTATGGTCACTTAAGGATCACAAGGGCCATCATCTGATCTGAGTTCCTTGTGCCCCCATGGACCAGAGCTGAGACTTTGCTAGCAGATTCTTCTATAAACTAATGTTGGAACAGAGAATTCTTGAGGGGGAGAGCCTTGTCCCTTAGTAACCCCATTTCAGCTTATTAAATCAGGAGAAAAAATAACAAAGAAATAAAAAACAAAATTAAATCATTTCGTACTAGCTACCTCAGCAGAATCAGCCATCACACGGGGGTGTGAAGGGAAAGAGAATGTAACCATTGCTCACGCTGGAATCAAGCACATCCTTTGTGTCACCATTACTGACCAACAGTGGTCCCCGGCTTTTACTGCCACGCTACAAAGTTTAAAGTATATTTAAGCCATTGGAAGGGATTTGGCTTTCTCGGCAGCATGGAGCGTTACAGGCATGCTAAAGAGCTCACCTTAGCTAGACAGACTGGCACACAGTGAGGGTCACAACAGCCACCTGCAGCACTATGGACCTTGTCCTGCCTATGCAGGCAATCCTGCCAAGGGTGCCAGGGTTACCCACAGAGCAGTGCCTCCACGCTAAGCTGTTCTGTACGGCCTCAAACTGAAGGTAAATTAATGTAGTTTGATGAGTAAGATTTAAAAAAGTCACATAATACAATGCACATTATCTCGTTTTAATACTTTGTGCTATTGAAAATAGCAGAATCTTTTACCCAACTGAAAGTGGAAAGGACAGTTAAAAAAAATAATTCACACACAAACCAACTCCTGGAACCCACAGCCTTCCAATCTTCCCAGAGGCTTTGCTGTATTGTGCTTTCTTCCTTTTCTATAAATGAAGTTTCTTCTTTCTATGCCTCCTGGCTGCAAAGATAACCTTCACAACACAACCCAAGGCACTAGCGTCATTCTGCTGCTGCAGCCAGCCAGACTGGAACAATAACACCAGGAGAGGTGTGAACTTCCTCCCTTTGGCTTAATAGAGTGTTAACTTTGAAAGCTAATTATTTAAATGCTTAAGAGAGGACTGCCATCACAGTTAACCGTTTTGCTTCCGAACAGCAGGCAGAGACATCTGTCCATCCATAAGCAGCTCACTCTGGGTGGCACCCACATGGCCATTCCAGGACAGAAAGCCAGCTTACCTCCCCATCACTGCTGCCTGTCCCACACCTCCTGCAATTACTATTCCCTCTCTGTACTACCGTAAATCATTTGGGGTTTGTGGATTGGCAAAGGATTACTTTTAACCTGGCTCTGTTTGATGACCTAGTTGAGAACAGAGCCCCCAGGCAGCAGGTAGGGCAGGGGACAGGGCACCCTGCAAGCCGGCGTTGCTGCCAGACCCCTTGTGCGGCACAACTTCAGCTTCAGCCCTCGAGCTTGCTGTGAAGTCCAACTGCAGGACCAGGACTGCCTACCTTTTGGAGGCAGAGAGCCCATAAACACTGCCCTTGGCAGACATGCAGTTTACCTCTGTACTGCCCTAGGCTGCTCCCAAGACTGAACTTGCTTAGCATGTTGCAAACCTTCAGGCATAGCCTCGGGAGCAGCCCGAGCATGCGGGATCCCAGCTGCACAAACATTGCCAGGCTCACTGGCACAGCCTGTGCACGGACTGGATGAGGAGCTCACTGTCCCCACAGCTGCTCCACAGGCAGCTCTGCTCCCTGTACAAAGCTGGGTCACCCCTTAGGCTACATCCCTCATGTTTTCAGTGATGCTCCTTAGTTTCAGAAGAGGATGTTCATTTATTATTTAGTGTTGTTCTTTAACCTGCTAACATCCCAGAACATCAAACGACTCTGCCCTTTGTAAGATTTCAATCTTTTCAGTACTGTGTGATCAAAATTCATACATGTGTTTCTTTTTTCTAGCCAGTAAGCAAAAGGCACCTACGTGTCCTCTACAGATAGCAGACACACACCACCTTGGAAGCGAAGAGCCTACTTCTGAACAGAAGAACTTTGTTTATTTGACAAGGCATCAGATTTTCACTGTCTCATCCCTGCAGGATGGTTATAGCCTCTTTTTCTGTCCCTGTCAAACCATCACTGTTGAAAAGACTTCAGGAATCTAGAAGAATATTCCCCAGGGGAAGGCTCCAGTGCTCTGAATTGCCAGCAGCCTGCACCAGTTGATTTATCGTCAGCTGCTGGGAAGCTCACAACTTCTAACATTCTTCTTATATCCCAAATTTTTTGAGGCATGTTACTTTTCTGTTTTTTTCCAAAGGAAGTTGCTAGCATGAAGCTTTTCAGAAATGAACAGCAAAAAGAACCCTTTTTTTTTTAAAATCACATCATTCTAAGCTAATTTCATGATTTTTGAAAACTTTATTGTTACTTTGAATGGAGCTCGTGGTATGCCTTGTTATTCTTTCTGGAGGGTATACAGCAAGAGGCTGGTTACTATGGCAGCTCTGAGCCGTTTGACAGCGTTATAATGTTTGCTGATGCTTATTAATTTATCAGAGTGGAAAAAAATGAATAGCTTATACTGATACCACTGGGGAAACTAAAAACCAGATCCTCTAGCTTACATAAGGCACTAGCGCTGAGCGGTGGAAAAGAAGATGAACAGCAGGTAAATGCTTTACAAACCTCAGATTTGGGGACCATTTTAAGCCAGACCAGGTCCTCATGCATGCTCCTGCATTTTCCAAGTCCTATTTCCAAATTAAAGTGGGAAACCCAACAAGCACTGAATACCTCTGAAATCCCCAAAAGGTGCATATAAGAGACAGTGATAATCCCAGGAATAAAACCCTCCAACTGAGAATTGGTTCCTTATTTACCATGAAACCGTAATCTTTTCCCAGAAATTACTGAAAAGAGAAAGCTTTTTAAGCTCATCCTTAACATGTTTCCCTTTATTAGCAATACAAAAATTGCCTTTGAGCTTTCTCATTCCTTTCCACTATTTCTGCATATATATATATGCAAATTATTGTACAGATTTCCCTTCACTGAGTACCCTACATATCTCTGAAACAGTTGGCAGGCCCCTGGGGGGGTGTTGCCCAGACAGCTGTGCAATCAGCTGAGTAAATCAGCTAATTAAAGGAACAAAGAAAATGCAAAAATTATTAAAGACAGACTCCCGTTTACAGCATTGTTCAGCACCTCTCTATCTAAGAAAGCACAGCAAGCACGGGATGGAATAAAGGTGCTTGTAAATTGGGGAACGAACTATTGCACAAGTGACAATGATGCCATTTTCTCTCAAACACTAATCTGGGTTTCATGATATTTATGCTTTGTAGTTTAAATCAATTTAATATAAATTACTGCAGCATTTTATTTCATTTTAAAATGACAAAAGCATGAAATGTAATGTTGGTTTCATAACTGATTTCTGTATGTAAAAAATGGTCATTAACTTCTGCTTGACCTTAGGTGTAGAACTAATATTGAATTTGCACAGAGGGTACTCATTATGCTGATCTAGTTTCCACGCAGAAAAATAAGTTCCCAAGGGTCCTAGTGCTACAAGCCATTTCTCAGATCTCAAATAGGAAACAGGACTCCTGAAAATGATGCAAAAACATTTCCTCTCATTGCAGAGTTTATCAAAAGGAACAGATAACAGCAAGGGCAGGAATCTGCAATCTAAACAGAGCAAAGCCAGTGTGGTAAGAAAGGAGGCTGACAGCTGTAGATTTGGTCTTGCTGATCCACACACCATTAAGGCGCCGTTCCTTTCCACTGCATCTGAATGACCACAGGAAGGACAAACCGCAGTTTAAACGAGACTCAGGCCCACCTACGTTATATAGGCACCGTAAATTAAAAAATGAGCATACCAAGTAAACCCACCAATACTTCCCAACTCAGTCGGATAATGGCCAGGAGCCTTTGCTGCTATTCTTTTCACATTATCGTACAACTGGTTTTGTTAGGAAGTTCTGTTTGTTTTATTTATCAGAACTGAAGCCTTTCATCTGGGTTTGAGGGCCCATATTTCATTCAAGGTGGTGGTGCATTACAAGAACGTAATTTGTAAAACACCTCTGGCTAAACAAGGGAGACATTTTTAAACAGATAATCAACTACTGTTGATCCATGTGGCCAGGGCAGGTTTGGTTTTCAATGCCTGGCACTTTGAGATACATACAAAGGAAGAGCCACATTTTACACCCACTTTGTGAACATATGAACTCATATCATTTTTTTTATCAAGGAGAAAACAAGTGGAAAACAAGTTGCAAACACTATAGGATTACTACAGGAACAGATAAAAGCAACGTTCTTTGTAGCAACAGCAGTTCAAGGAAAACCATTCGACAGCTGAACACAGAAAGCTTGAACTTTTACCTAGTGCTTTTAGACATTCATTCTCATGTGCGTGATATTTAAAATTTTAAAAAATCAAGTGGCAGTGAATGTATCAATAGCAGTGTTGCCCGAAACAAGATGTTGGAAGGGTGGAGAAGAGCCCATTACCTGATCAGCAGGCACGGGGAGAATGATTGCTGGGAACCGATCAAACAAGAAGGTACGGGCAGTCGCTGAGCAGGCTGGTGCAAAGCAAAACACCACTCTCTATTCCATGGAAACATCCTCAGGGCATGGCCAGGAAAGGAGCAGGAAACAAAGAAGACTCTGAATAAATAAATTCTGTGAACTCTCTGAAAATGCCTCTCCCAAAGCACTGGAAACAAAACATTCACCTGGGAATTGTTTTTTTGCACAATTGCTGTCTTTCCAACCTTACCGTGCAATCCCTTTTGTACCATACATGCAAAACATCTGTCACCTACACAGCTATTCTGCATTGTTCATTTCTTCTATCTGAGTGCCTTATAGATCACACAGGAAGAACTACGCCCGAAGTTCTGCAACAACTGCAAAGAACAGACTATAAGCTGCCAAAATCCCTCTCAGGGTAATTCCCACCAGAGAGCTCTTTGGAGCTCTTTTCCATCTTTTTCCAAGGCTCAAAGTCCGTTCTACTTTAGATCAGCTGTTGAATACACAAAGGCTGGTGAGCGTAACTGTGTAGTCCATTCACTGATGTTGTCCAGGGCACGTCCCATGCCCAGCATTGCCCAGGGTGGGCACAAAGCACGTGGTCACCGATTCAGCCACGGCATAGAAGGGGTCTGATCCTATCCTTTTGAAGCGCTGCTGGTTTCTTGGTATGCCTGATCTCAGGAGTAATGGAAGAATCCCATGGGATGCAACAAGACATTAGTCCCTAGGGGTGGGCATTCCCTTCAATAAAGCAGAAAATGTTTAAAAAGGATCACTTAAAGAAGCCAACATGATTACCTCCCTTACTTCAAGGCATGAAAACCTTAAAACACAATGTAACTTTTAAAATATTCCTAGCTATATTTTCAGGTGCAACTTCTATTTTGAACCACATTTCAATGGGCAGAGGAAAAGTAAAGATAAAGTTACCGAGACCTACAAGAAGCATGGCACTCCTGCGCCTTTACTTTGAGCGGCCATTTCTCCAGGATGAATGCTATTAGTAACGCTTGCAGAAGAGTGCTTATTCCACACATTTTGCTAAGTTTGACTCTTGCTTTAAAGAAGTGGATGCTTGGAGGAATTGAAAGCTGTAATGAAATAAGGTCTTACTTAAGTAAATAAACTCACTGAAAAGAGACATAAAGGGACATAGAAAAGCAGTAAGATCCTACTGATATTAACCTTTTCCCACCCTTCAAACTTTCTCAATTTTTCTGCAAGAGAAAACGCACACCTCTCTGGCACATGACTGCCACTTTATTCTGTAAACACAAGCAAGTTTTTTCATCCCTCTTTATGCCCTTTTTCAGTGGCATAAAATAAGTGATAATAAACTGTGCGCATTTTACACCAGAGATATTGTATATATGCTTGTTTACAAAACCTGTAAATTCAAAAGGTACTCAATATGTTTGAGATTTAAACACAATACTGAACTGCTCCATTCTTGAAGGACCTTTGATCATGTATTTGTAACCTCATTTTTCAAGTATGTGTACAAATCTAATTCAAATTCGTAATGATTTTCATGGTCTATATAACAACTCTGTTCTACAAGTAGATAAAACTAATGACATAACATAGGACATTCATATAGCACCAAATGACAAAGTTTTTATTAATTATTGTGCAGTAAAGTTACCAAGAAGCCTCACAAGGATCTGTGCTACTTGGGGAAAAGGGCTGAATGGTAAAGATGCAGTTTCCTGAGTTAACTAAGCTGATAAAACAGCTTAATGCTGCCAAAAGGGTCTTACTGGGCTCCATCCCACTTCCCTCCACCTCCCCACCCTGATAAGAAGCTGCCACCCTCACTTTGTGCCAACTCCAGCATATGCTGCTGCAATACTGCAAGCTGCTCTGGCTGCCCCATCTCAAAAATAATATAATAGATGTGGCAAAGATGATCAGATTTAATGGAATAGATTTGGTATGAGGAATGACTAGCAATTTAGCCTGGAAATGACACAACTCACAGGGGTATGACAGAGGTGCACAAAATCCTGAATAGTATGATGATGAACTGGGAATGGATTATTCACCACTTTCTGTCACCAAAGAGCTATATCGCAACAGAGTGAGGGCTGTGGGGAATGTGTTTAAAACAAACAAGAAAAAATATGCTTTCACATACCACCACACACACATGAATTGTGGGACTCCCTGCCACAACAGATGATAGAGGTCAGGAGTATAAGCAGGCTCAAAAAGAAATTTGATAAATTAATGGAGAAAAGGTCCACCAAGGGCTACCTAACACAACAGTGTGGGTACAGCAAAATCCCTCTAGCACAGACTGATAGATGCTCAGTATGCACATCAGAAGAAGAACTGTTTGTACTTGCTCTGTTTCTCTACTCTAAGCATCCCCTACTCATCGCTCACAGTAGGATCAGAGCTGGATGGACTTTTAACCCGACCCAGCCTGGCTGTTCTCATGTTTATAATGGGGCTGACATTGCCTGGAGTGTGTTCAAGTCGAGTCACGCAATCAGCTCTGACAGCAGTGCTGTAGAGGTGGCGCAGTGGCTGGGAAAAGGAATAGATGTTCACAGCTTGCTTTTCATTCGTGTCGGCAAAGCTCAAGCCCCAGTGACTGCTTCGTATTGAAATGTCTGCCCTAAAATAAAAATACTAAGCAAATCACATAGGCAGTTAAGTCCTGACAGAAGCAATACAAAAGAAAAGGGGAGGGGTGGGTTTGCATACATATGTGTCAGAATCGGGCAGAGGTAATCCAGAAGATCTCAAATATAAAGTTAATACATTGCAAAAGTCATATTATTATAAATAAAATGTAAATGACCCATTTTTACAAAAAATCAAAAGAGCTTGTCAATTTAAGAATGGCATGACTAAAAAGTATCTAACCGTATTGTGGAAGCCTGAATATCATTCTTAAGAGGGAGCAAAAACACACACAAGTGCTAGGGCTTTTGTGGCTACCCTGCCCTTCACAGTGAGAGGGAGAAGCACCCACAGCCCTGCCACTGTTCCTGCAATGCCTGGGGAGAAGCTGCAGTCACCCTCTTGCTACCTCGTCAATACTCTGTCGGCTATTATCTTAATTAGCCCCTGTATTCAGAAACACAAGGACCAGTGCCATGCTCTTACTAATGGCCCTTTGCACGAATAAAGTTGTAGAAATTCCTTTAGATAAAAGTTAAAGGAATTTGCTGGGTGATGCCATGGGATGCAGCTAGGTTCATGCACAGAAATGCATCTTGTTTGTGGATGGGATTAATACCAGTTCAGAGCATCTACCTGAAAGATTTTGATCAGTTCAGATGTACCTGTGTAACTACGCTACCGGATAAAGCCTCCAGCCTTAGGCTATTTGCTGCTTTTTATCCTTGTTTTAGCTACCATGTCTAACACATAAGAAACATGTCATGAGCCATGACAAGCAATTGAGATAAATGCCAACCCCTGTAAACCTTCAGACGGGAGGCTGCCTTTCTGTTATGTTTCAGCACATTTGTGGAAGCCATCAGAAGCCAGCAAGGTATAAATAAACACTATTCTAATGCCAAGTGCCTACAATTAAAAACAAAGTTCTCTTCTGCTCCAGTTACTTGTTTCCCGAAGATCTTTTACCAAACCAAGGAAGACAGCATTTAATCTATTTATTTCTAAGGTTAAGCAAGAACAATTTTAATGCATTTTTATAAGCCACAGAGAAGTGCACAAGCTCACTTCCCCCTCTTAGGTCACCTTTATCATGAGAGCTTTATTCTAATGAAATATAATGTGCTTTCTAGTCAACAGTGTTACTGAGGTCCATCAAAGGTTCAGGATTACAGACATTAATTTTTTTTTTAGTTTAATTTGCAAAGAAGCTAAAAATGCTGAGGTCCCTCTGCATGAGGGCTCTCAAGTACCTCTCTATCGGCTTATGCCCTGCTATCGGAGTCGTATACTTGTAGTACACATCTGAAAGATGAAAACGGAGCTTTCTTCCACAGCGCAGAAGTTTTTCATTTTTCAGGTGCTGCATTCTTCCTTCAGCCATCTGTCAGTTTTATGTGTTTCTCCTATTCTTCCACCCCACAATAAAAACAGAAGAACACCTCTTGGGGAAAGGCATTTTCCCCCACACCCTACTGACTTTTTATTTTCTGGTAGCTGACATTCTCCATCAAGTCAGATCCTGCACTAGCAAGAATTTGATACTCTGCCCTACCCCACAGCAGGCTCAGGTCTCTACCTTGGTTTTCAAAGTATTTTGTCAGTAGATACAGTGTCTAAATCTCTCAGACAGCCATTCTGGCCCAACAACTGAAATAGTTGTAATTACTACTTCTTATATACATATACTAGGTAGCAAACCCAAGCTTCATTTACACAGAAATAAAGTTTCACCCAGGTAACCAAAGGCAATGTTTCCCCCCCTCCAAGCATAGCAAGCCTTCCTAGTTGGACCCTTCCTTCACCTCTTGCAGAGGGAGCTGTGGTGTTTGGGTGCTTGTACAGCACTTCCCATGCAATAGAACCCAGTGATTACTACAACACTCCTAGACAAGTAATATGAAAGCTTTAATCAGCCAGTTTTTCTAGTACAATTAAATCACTGTGAAGTGCCTCTCTAAGGGCAGAGGTATATCCAGAAATTAAAGTAATTCAGGAACAAATTACACAGTCCTTGCATTAAGCAAAAATACCCTTTTTTTGCTCTGACTGGTAGCACTAACTAGCTATCTAGAGGAAATATTTTGAAACACTGTAATTTAAAAACCACCAAACCATTAAAAAGAGTACAGGAACTTCTGCACAACAGTTTTGGTTTTTGGGCTGCCGATCTCTAGGAAAGCTTTCGGTTAATGAACTGATTACCCACTGCAGGCAGGTTCCAGCCAGCAGGTTAGGACCGTGCCCGTTGCCTGCGCTCCCCACTCATGAATCCCAGGGCGGATGAGCCAGGCGCCCACGCCGTTCACACCAGGCTGGAAGCCGCCCAGGGCAGCTGGCCCAATAGCCATGTTCCAATCTTTTCATGCCAAAATAAACTCTTTGTCTGATCTTTGTTGGTTTATTTCCTGGAATTACATGGAGTCTTGGAGAGGGTTAGAAGAACAGTATCTTCGAAAGATACTGCGGCTTTTAGATCCTGACGTACTTTCTCTGAAATAAGCTTCACTTCACCAGGCACAGCATACTGTTGGCAATCGAGCTATGGTAACTGCTATGCTGTGAATTTAACCATCAGCAATAAAATAAAAAAGCATAATAATCAACCACCCTAATTTACTCTGCTCCTACTGTAGTAAAGGCATTAACTTAAATTAGACCTTACAGTTATGCCTGATCATGTAGCCATTTTTTACAGTCATCCAAGATGAGGCATAAAGAAATGCAAATTTCAACAAGCATGCACTAGTTAAACTGACTAAAGAGGTCTCTTTTGTTCAGATCTAAACTGATAATTTAGGTGTTTACATTAATGTATTAGGAAAGGCTGGTCAGCACTTCAAAGCTCTATAGGGAGCTTGTTTATTTAAGGCTGTAATTTTTAACTAAAATATTTCTACCTGCTCAATATGGATTGCAATTATACTAGTATAAAGGAGACTCCAAGAGCTATCCTCCTTTCCCATTTTCATCTCCTGCAGCTCATTCCTAATCCAACCCCCATCCCACTTTCTACTGACACAACCGATTATGTAGCCATCCACCAAAAGGAAATGAGAGGCTAATTCAGGCTAAAATCAACTCTTTTGGGGAATGGAGTTTTTATTTATTGCCAGTAGCAGTAGTAATATTTGCTGACACAACTGCCGAGAAGCTGGGAAAGAGATTTCTTAGACCTGTATAAGCACTAAGTAAAAAGGTACACGGCACCATACCCTCAGCCCATTTTATAGCAAAACAAAAGGCTACCTTGAGCCCTTCCTTAAAATAGCCTGTTTTTCTCTGCACTGAACCAGAGCAGAAGCATTTCCATGTTCAGCCATTATAATTCAGGTGGGACAGGGGTGATACCAGATAAGGACAAGCAGCTGAGGGGTGTTAACATTGTAAACTACTACAGCAGTTTCAGAAGAAAAGCTATTACACAGAAGAAATTTAGGTCTGAATTCACACTTAGATTTGTGTTTACCTTCTGCAGATTTACATTTACAGATGACTGTGGATATAACCTATGGGTACTTCTATTTCCAGACAAAAATGCATCAAACTGTGTCTAGAATATTTTTGTAATACATTTTCACAAGGAAATATTTGCAGACATGCCAGCCACATCTTCTTGGTGCCTCCAGTTTAAGATATCATGTTGTGTGTAATAACTTTTGTGCTGTAGTTGTAAGCTGCAGATAGACAGATATAGATATTATGATACAATGGTATTAACAGGTCAGAAAATAGCTCAAAAAGTGCAAGATCTGTGATCTTAATTTCTAGCAAAATCGCTGAAGATCACAAGAGATGCTCAGTGAAAACACTCCCAAAGACCTCAGTGGCTTTGGGAACATGCCAATAATTTAAAGCAACTCCACCTCTGTTTTACTCTAGAAATACATTCAACTCTCACTTCACTGTATGCAGTTTGCCCTTGCTGCAGATTAACTGCTCTATAGATGAAGACACCAGAGAGTTAACCCTGTACAGAGTCAGGTATGGTCAAGTAGGTTTTGTTAGTTCCCATGCAATGCCTGGAAAACACAGCTCCCTTGCTTCCATTCCAGCTCAGCAATGCAGACAGATACCTTCCAAAAGTGGCTGTGCTACCAAACCCTGACAGAGCTGAGATGACCACATATTTCAGTGCCTTTGCACTGTATCACCAGCATTTGCTGTAAGTGCTTATACTGTCAGAGATGTTCAATTATCCATTTGTCTTTTCCCTTCTACTGCCCTGATAACAGAGACTTGCCTCTACAGCCATATGGGGGTATAGACAAGTCTTCAGGAAAGAACGCCTTCATGCACGAAGTTGTCCTTTTGCTTTAGCGTAAAGCAATACACCTGACTGGACAGGTAAAACACAGCAAAGATGGCATGAGATACTGGGCCATAAAAGAAAACATAGGAAAATTATCAACTTATTTGTCTTAAATGTAAGTCAAATAAAGACATAAGCTTCTTTTATAAAGTGCAAGCCCAGAGAAAATAGTGATTTTGGCCAGAAAGAGACCCAAGTTCACATTCAACTATAACGCTCTGATTTTATCAGCTAGGTCATTAGATGTGACGAGCTAGCAGAAGCGACGCTTGACAGTAATTGCATTGTGCTACACACACAGATTCTCCAATGAGAGAGGAATGAGGTCCGCTATCTTTGCTTCCCCATGTTAATAAGACAGCAATGACAATTCAAATACTTCAATAAATGACAAAAGGGAACAGCATTATAAAACCCCCTCTAAAGTTCAGCCTGACTCACCTGACTTCCTTGCTTTCAAGGCAATGACAGCAGCCAGTTCTCTCTGTACCTAAAATACCAGGAAAGGAAAGGATGGTTATAGTTACTAGCACAGTCAAACAAAACCAAATGCAACACTGGTAAAATACCAGCTATCAATCCTTTGGAGCAGTCAACTGCATGTGGAATTATGCAGGTACTTGGGTTTGAAACTACAGTCACTTTTCCTAGCAAACATATTTCCTTTTCAGCTGGGAATTCTGTGACAACTATTTTTTTTTTTTTTTACTTTAATTTCATGTAAATACCGCACATTCCTTAGGGAGTGGGCAATTCAGTAGCCCGACCTGTAATTTATTTGCACAGAATATCTCTTTCACAACCACACACTTGAAGCTTCTTCCTTTCCATGTTAAATGTTTGTTTTGCCTCTGCTGAGCACACTGTAATGCTGGATTTATTGTGTGACTCCAGGATAAGCGAGTTCTCCCTGCTGAGGTTTGGCTGAGGTTCACATATATAATTGACATTTGATTTTTGGAGCTTTCAGGAGGAAACAACCTTTCCTAATAGCATGGCTGAGTGTTTCAGGACCAAAATTCAGCTTGAGATGAACACGCAGAAGTAAGAGCTATCTGATTTCCAGATTTACAGGCTATCTCACTAGTCTGTGGTGAAACAGCCCTGCCATGCTAGCCAGCCCCCTTCCTCAGCCTCTTGTCTCTGCATTCTTTATATTTTCCCTATAACCTCTACACGACCAGCTACTGTTCCTTTAGCCAGCTCAACTTCACATCCACTTCTCTCCATAGGTCTTTTCCTTTTTCTATCAGTAAAATTCTGTATTATGCATTATTTTTATGCTTCATACCTCCTCACTGCCATCGTCTGTCCAATTGCAGCTGCTTCAAGTGCCCTGCACTTGACCTACAGCACCCTAGACACTCTCCCCTGCATACACCTCAGTTCTTTCCTTCCTCTGCCCCATCCACGCTCTCAGACTTTTCTGTACACCTCCCAGCTTCTTCAATTTCCCTCATTTTCCCAAGACTGCCTGTCTTTAGTATTAAAAAAAATTATGGGACATTCCAACTGTTTTTCTAGGGATTGTCTTACCTCTCTGTACAAAGTCTCCTGCACTGCATACTAGCCATCTTGTCTAACAGACCTATGCAAAGCTCAAGGCTATTCTGCAGTGGGAGTTTTGACATCCAGTTTCTGAGAGCATGTGAAATTTAAAACATCATTCACAAGACATGTGGTATGATCAGAATAAGGCACAAAGCCCATGAAGGATCCTCAAAGTAATACAATTACTAACAACTGTCAACATCCCACTCTCACGACTCTGAAGAAAAGTTTGAAAATGTGAAACAAGAATAGTTGACGTTATATTGGTCTGAGCAGAAAGACAGACAAAATCACCCAGGACATCTCAGTACAATAGTAACGCCAGCATCCACTGATCAGATACTCAGCAGTCACCCAGCAATACGCTCTACATGTAGCAGAAGGCAGTCATACCAGAGGCCACATCCTTCTTCTGCTTGCATCCTTCCTTTCATTGTGGCAAAGGACCAGGGAGCATTTTTTGCTGTCCTTGCAAGGTACAAGGATCTTTTCTACTCCTTGGTCCTGCCCCACTGAGAGGGACAGAGTTTTCTGCCACTCCAAGCAGGAAAATATGAAGGCAGTGCCACAGTTTTCTTAAATGTTGTCCTGTTTCCAGCCCAATTGTGCAAGCTGGCAGTATTACATTCCCTTCCTTCCTTCCTGTACACTCATTCCCATGTCTGGAGAACTGTTAATCATGGTTAATGTAAGCATAAACTGCAAGTAAGATGGGAAAGAACAGTTCTTCTATGGAAAAACAACTTGTGTGCTTGCTTGCTTGCAGAAATTAATATACACTAGTAGTAATACATACAAGCTATCCAGAGTTAGAGTGGGATTTTCAATAAAAGCCCAAGATATTTCTGAATAACAACACCATGACTTTTCGTGGCTAAACTGTTCAGACCCTCTCCCTTCATTAAACTCAGCAGCAGGTGCCAACGTCAATGCCCCGATCCTGGTCTGTTCTCACAGGTTACTGACAGTAAGAAGCAGTGCACTGATGTCTCATCTTTATCTTTCAGCATTTAATAAATACATTACCTCAAGATTAGCCTTAGGAGACACTACAATCTGCAACAGTTGTAAACATACCAATTAACCCAATCAAACAACTGAAAAATGCAAATCTCTCCGTGAGTGTAAAGAAAAACCCATCTTCTCAGAAGCAAAAGCAGCATCGTGGCATCCTGCAGTTATATTTGCAGTATTACTTTTGCTTGTAAGGTGGCACTTTTCAAGTTTAAAAGACAGTGCCAACATTACAGGCAATAAAAAGGTTGTTTTTCTGTATTTTGTCTATGTTATGCAAAATATCTCATTGTTTGCTGTGTGCCAGGAACGCAGCTGGCATATTACTTATCTGAGCAAAACCCTTCAGTTAAAGCAGGAGAAAAAATAATGTTCCTCTAGCCTTAATATTAAGCAAATGTTTCTTCATCAAAGGGTCTCATCCTGAAAGTTTGAACTCCCTCTCATAGGACTCACTCAAATCTCAAAGAATTGGTACTTCTGAGCATTCTTCTGGATTTGCCTGGCGTCCCTAGATTTCATAATCTATATGCTTTTGTCTATTTTAGCGTAAATGCACTTGACATCTCTGCTGGACATGCAATTCCTATGCATCATTACACCGATCAAAATCCACGCACAACATTCATTTCCCACTGCACACGTGCTACACATTATCATACTTCTTCCTAATAGGATTTCAGTTACTGCCTGTTTGACAAAATCGATAGTTGCACATCACATTGAAGATAATAACGTGGACTCAAAGTAAAATACACATTCAAACAAGAGCTATGCCTACCATAATAAATTGAGATACTAAATACAAAAAAATTGGCTTATACATATAGCTTGTCGCTACAAAGATAACACTATCTAAATAGTATCCCATTTTCAGTAGTGTTGCAGATGTCAAAACTGATTCAGCTAGCTTACCACACAGTATTTACAGAAATACTATGAAAGTCTGAAAGAGAACATTTTGAGTGTGTTGTTGGCATGTTACCCCGTCTTAATCAGTTTTCTTTTTGCAATATGAAAGAGCAAGAGTGTGCACACAGAGTGGTACCCACGTATACTTCTGCTTGATTCAATACAAATGACATATTTATATGGTGAATCTTCTCATCTTCAAAGGACAGAGGTAGAGATTTTTCAAAAGTAAGTGACAACTACTGTTCTTCTCTTATCCATGAATCTGGTCATTTTATGACAGAAGGCATATTTGTGCATCTAGTAGACAGTGCATACCACCTCTACTTTTTTCCCCTCTCTTTTTTCTGCCTATAGTAGTCTTTTGTAAAACGGTATTCTAGATGTCGATGTGCCAAATAGGACTTCAGATCTAGAGACAGTGGCAATCCTTACAGAATCTCAAAATGAAATCCTGCAACAGAAAGCTCTAAACAGCAGGGTTTTGAAAAAGAAAAGAGTCTAGTTGACATTTTTGCATCTCGAGTAATGATAGTTTGATGGACTCTAAATGAAAGTAGTATTGGCTGATGTCTTAAAGTACCAAAAAACTGTATTTCCCAGATACACTGCGTTAACATCCTGATATTCTCTTCTGTCCCATCACAAGGTAACGCAAGAGCTTTGCAGTGGAATCACCCATAGCCATCCCACTGTGCTCTGGTTTTAGCAGACGAGCCATTGAATATGAAGCTACTCTTTGGGACATGACATGGGATGCATGACAGCTCTGGAATGCTTCTTTAAACCCAGGAGTAATCATTGCATTTTCTTAAAAATTCATGACCAAAAAGATTATCTGATGCATACATATTTCAAACGGCACTTTGCACTGCTTGCATGTCAGCTGCTTTTACAATTTAAGTTTGATGGTGTTGTCAGTGCCTCATTGTAATGGAGCATATGATATGAGCATATAATTCGATAGGCTTCATTCAGTTATCTTGACTGACTCTGCTTCTTCCATCGTAGAATAAAGTGTAAAGAAAAAGTGAGACCCCTGACAAGTTAGTTTCTTATCTTTTGTATCTGACTCTGCTCTTAAAAGAGGTGTATTCCATACATTATGCACAAATTAAGATGATAAAGAAACCTCTGCACTTTTTTGCCTGCTGCCCTTCTGACTTGGCATCATTCACCACAGCTATTGCTATTATCTTCTACAATCTCCATAACCATTGTTTAAAACCAAGAGTGCATTTCCCTAACTAATCAGTTCTAGACTGGCTGAATCATAAAAAAAAAAAAAAAAAAAAATCACAAATTGTGCAGTGAATGTGAAAAGTGGAACTCTACAAGAGAAACAACACCTGGTAACAAAAAGCAGTAGGGAATAAGTAATAAGAGAAAGGCCAACAAAAAAAGTCAGGCTATAGTAAAGAAAAAGAGGTGGAGAGAGGAATTCACCAAACTTGTACAGATGCCTATGTCTGTGCTAGTCACTCTATAACCCCTTCATAGAGAGCGCATACCTTACCAGCGGAGCCTAAGGAATGACTGTTTTTCCCTAAAGTAGACGTCCAAAACGAATCATACATTCAGCATCCTAAAAGTGCCTATTTCTGCTCCCTGGCTGTAAGGACTGCCTGGGGAAGCTAGCTCAGATGTAGATGCCTGCCATATGGCCACTTATATTTAGGTGAGGTGAGTTCCACCCTCTGCAACAGCAATAGCTTTTATAGAGTTACAGAAATATATAATTAGACCTTACGTGCATGCACGCTTACAGTTTTTCCTGTGCTTTCAGATGCTAAAACAGTGATTTATATTTTAGGCACACAGATTCCTCCAATGTTGCTTGGGCTGGATCTTCACAATCAGTTTAGGTTTGAAAATTTGGGAATTTAATTCCCAAAAAAGAAAAGCTGACACAGAAGCATCCTTCTGACCTGACACAGAATGTTTTATTCCATTACAAGAAAAGCAAAAAGAAAAGCAGAAGAGACGGTGGTACTATCAACACTGATGGGATTCGAACCTCCAAACCTAGAAATGTACAAAAAAGTCAACTCTAATCTCTGACTGCTTTAGTGCTGGGCTGGAAGTAGGGTTTTGGGGGGTTTTTTTTCACTTCTGAAACACTGGTCTGAAGAGTATTGTGAACAGGATTCTGAATTATGAATTCTTCAAGGAAGACCGGTTTGATTCTGTACAAAATACGTAAACATTCAGTGAGCCAAAAAGCAAGACAGTGTGAACACATTTCCAGTCATGGCTAATACCTTCACTTTTGGTTTCCAGCTCCTGCTCACAGGACTCTTTTTCCATGCAAATTCTGAAGCTGGCAGCAAAAAAAAAAAATTGAGAACCTGTATCCTGGTGAGTCCAGCCCTCTGCTGAGTGGTACAAGCTGAGGGTTCAAATTCCCTTGGGACCCATAAAGGCTCTCCATAAACTCACAGTGAGTACTTTAGATCCTAGTCTACTCTAAGGAGGAAAAGCAATATTCTGGAGGGATAAGAGGGAGAAGTTCATATACAGATGTTAATATTTGGAGGATTCTGCTCTGGTCTTATATCTTTTCTCCAGTGTTAGACTAGAAAATCGTTATAGAGAGCCTGCACAGTTTTGTGGAAAATCAGAAAATGCAGGAGAAAAGATCAGTCTTTTTGACACCACCATGGCAATAGATGGGTCTCAGGCCATCTGGAGATGCAACTGCCTAATTTTTCTTTAGCTAGTTAGTTACAGCAATAAAAAGGTTCATTAAAAAAAAAAAAAAAACAAAAAAAAAAACAACTGTCCATGTGCCCTGCTGCTGGAATCATGCAGGATGTAGTTCAAAGGTTTGACCTTGCAAGCTAGATGTGAAGCACTCTGAACTCACTGTCAGTTACTCACACGTTTAAGGATATGCATTTTACTCAAGTGTATCCAGCAACAGTTAGATGCAGTTCTTAAACTCAGAAAGTCACTTTGTTTTGTTGAGTGCTTCCCTTTTTTTAACTGATGAAAAAACATTCTTCTTCTGGTTTTGAGAGGCAAAGCTTTTGAGGAACACTGGCAACATTTTATAGAGTTGGTAGTTTTGTGGGTTTTCGAAAAGATATAACTTTGCAAAAAGTATTTTATGTTTTTCTATTTTTTCTCTCTATGGAAGTAAAAATGGAGGATATCGAGGTTCTGAGTTCTTTAATTTTCAGTTAGGAAAAAAAGGTAGAGAAAACAAGGAATCTGAATATAGAGAAAATAAAAAATAAAAAAACAATTTTAAAAAACAAAATTTTCTAATGTCATACATTTTAAATTATTTTTGCATAAGGTTGAGCATACAGGACAACTGGCTTTCCAAACACATTACAAAATGTCTTTTGTAAAGACATTTGTCTTTGCAAAATATAGCACAAATTCTCCTTTCCTTCCATTTTTCAGCAATTTCACGACAGTATTTTATTCATTTCACTTAAAATGGTTCTTATCCTCATGTCTTTTTCATGACAACTTCACCCTGCTTCGTTCACTTTCATCTCTGTACGTTCTCACATACCCAAAACAGAACTAGCATAATTCCATGTTTTGCTGATATCATGATTTAGGTGTGATGTTCGCAGAACCATACAATCACAGAATGGTTGAGGTAGGAAGGCACCTCTGGAGGTCATCTGATCCAAACCCCTGCTGAAAAGCAGGGTCAGCTAGAGCAGGTTGCTCAGGACCATGTGCAGTTGAGTTCTGAACATCTCCAAGCTTGGAGACTCCACTACTTCTACGGGTAACCTGTTCTACTGTTTGATCACCCTCACAGTAAATAAGTTTTTTCTTATGTTTAAGTAGAATTTCTTGAATTTCAGTTTGAGCCACTGCTTCTTGTCCTGTCACAAGACATCACCAAGAAGAGCCTGGCTCTGCCTTCTTTATTCCCTTCCATCAGGTATTTGTACACATTGATAAGATCCTCCCACAGCCTTCTGTTCTCTAAGCTCAACTCCCAGTTCTCTCAGCCTCTCCTTGTAAATCAGATACTCTATTCCCGTGATGATCTTCATGGTCATTCGCATACACTCCAGTACATCCATGTCTCTTGTAGTGGGAGTTCAGAACTGGACCCAACACTCCAGATGTGTCACACCAGTGACAGGGAGTGATCACCTCCCTTAGCCTGAGGGTAACTCTCTTACTAATGCAGCCCAGGAGGCAGTTGGCTTTCTTTGCCACAAGAGCACACTTCTGGGTCATGTTCATCCTGCTGTCCACCAGGACCCCCTAGATCCTTTTCTGCAAAGCTGCTTTTCAGACAGTCAGCCCCCAGCCTGTACAGGAGCCTGAGGTTATTTCTCCCAGATGCAGGACATTGCATTGCCCTTTGTTGAACTTCATGAGATTCCTGTTGGCCCATCTCTCAGGCTCTCAAGGTCCCTCTGAACAGCAGCACACCCATCTGGTGTATTAACCATGCCTCCCAGTTTTGCATCATCTGCGAACTTGCTGAGGGTGCACTCTACCATCATACAGATTACGTTAGATTGAGTGAATCTAGCTTAACCTTCTGAAGTCCTGTCTTCTTAGAACGATCTTACAACAAGATAAACAAGATGCACCAAATTCTAGCACAGACAGGATAAGCTGTTGTTTATTGTGATGGACTTTTTTGAGGCTGAACATATTTGGGAAACCAGATACCCAGGCTTCCCAGGTGGGTCTCCTCAGAAGCTTATGATAATCTACGCCAGGGCTGCTGAGGCCCTTTCTCTCCCTTTGTCCCCCACCCCATCATTGTCTTCACACTGATGTCCACTTGACTAAGAGGATCTGAGTGTAAGCTACCTGGCAGAAAAATCACCATGATCCTCCACATTGGTATCTCCTGGGCCATGAATAGCATGGATTACAAGAGAGTAGGCTGCAGCAGTCCTTGCTTGGACTGATTTTAATAGCTTTGGAATTGCACGCTAACACCTCAGAGACAAAAAAGTAGTTTGCATTACAAACACCTGCTCACTAAGACTAAGTCTTTAATTTGAAAGGATCCAAAACACGACAATATTTCAAACATGATCAGTACAAACTTTGATGCAGTGACCTTACCGCAGAAGTGAGACGAGCAAGAATTTCAGCATTGGTTTCTGCCGTATCTTCTATTTTTTGATCAGGCCTTAAAAAAAAAAAAAAAAATTATTTTATTACTTCTTTCATTCTGTTTCAACATCTTTTGATTCCTGGAAAGCAAGGAACTGTGTAGCCACAGGCACTAATGTAAAAGGGCTTTTGAGATTCCACATCAAAATGATGACTGCGACATGTCAATAATTAATTGTGTCAGTAACGACAGAGTACACCCTTTGTCCCTTGCTGTCAAGAAGTCTTTTGACTGTACTAATGTAAAACAGTGAGAGAATTCTTCAGCTATAAAACTATGATGAAGAACTGAAGAATGCAGGACCCTCTTAGCTCAGAGTTGCTTATTTGAATGCATATTTTGCTCTGCTAAAAACATACTCCATCAACAGAGCAAAGAGTTTTCCATCTGCCCACCACCCAGCTTTGCTAAGGTGTAGAGCAACACCTATGGAATGCAAGCTTACACAGATAAAAGCAGACAACATCAAAATCATTATGTGACACATGAAGTTTAATATTTAAAAAATATATATATGAGAACATGAAAAGAATACATGTAAGAAGCCATAAATTAGCAAACTAAAGGAACAGCCGAGAACACTATTAGGTTGTCTTGACAGTTACTCACAAGACAGAGAGACTTAATGTGCCTTTGCAAAAGTGGGGCAGTGCAGGAAGAACCCTTCTAGAAACTGTCACGGAAGTCTGGCCCACGTGGAAAAAGACACACACAAGCTGCTGTGGACAGCACAGGATAGGACTGTGTTTTTCTTTAAAACCGTCTAATTCCCATCACTAAAACATCTGCGAGCCTTTTGGAAGGTTTATTGACAATCAGAAGAAGATACCAATATGATAGGGTTGCTACTACAGGAAGAAGAAAAAGAAAATGCCCTTGAGATCTTTACTTTTCACAGTATTCAAAGAAGCGTGGCATGCCAGCAAACTGAGCAGATAGGCAAAACTGCAGCTGCTGTAATAAACATAAATCCCAGGTATTAGTAGAAGCTTCTATCTTTGACTAAATTATTTAATTGCTCATATGCCTTGATCTGTAGGGAGAGAGCTGACAACATGTCTGGAATATGCAGCTGGTATATTGTGGTTCCTACACCCCATGTCCAAAAATGTCTTTCCCTGATTAAAAAATTAAGGTCAGAAAGCACAGAATGACACATGCATTCATTTTGGGGCAAACATATTCAGACCAAAATGGTAATTCAGATTAGAAATCACAATTATTTTCACAACTGCCTTTTCTATTCAAAGAAAAATGTGATTTAACATTTTAAGTGTTATAAACAGCCCAAAAGAAATAAATTAATGTAGTTTCATTTACAAAGACTGATTTATTCAGTCTTTCTCTTTATAATTTGCAATGAGATTAAAATAATTGACCTCTCCAGATGCCTATGTTTCCCTATGCACCTGATCTCTTCTGATCTCCCAGAACCAGGCTAGGACCTGAGTCTTCTAAATTGGAGGCGGAAGATAGCAGCTCAGTAGACACAGCCACAGATGCAATCTATAAACCCAGAACAGCATATCGCATAGCTATTTCTGTCTTGGGCCTTTATCACTTCATCTTCTGTTTAAAAATACTCCCAGTATTCATCTGCATATGAGCATCAAATACTTCTGAAACCATTAATATACTAAAAATTATAGTCAGCTCTCCAGAATCAGCGAGGAAGAGTGTATTACGATACCCAGGCTAATGGACAAAAGTAAGACAGAACGGATACTGAGGAACAGAATCAGGACAGATGTCACCCTATTTTTTTCAAAAGGGGCCAGCTAAGACCTAGTAGGGCTGGTACCAAACAGGAGCTACAAAGCCCAGGCAAACAAGCCTAATGCTTATAAAGCTCAGTGGTCCATGGGCTCGGTAGAGTGTTAAGCAGAACGAGATGCAGGGATGCTTGCCCTAGATCTGCATGCAGGCAAGTCAGCTCCAGCACAATTATTACTGTACACCACGTGAAAGCAACTACAGTGCTTCCCGACCCGCTCACGGAGGAAGCAATACAGATACACCCATGGTCCTAGGCCTGGACCTCAACGGTCCAACGTAGAGCCACTACATATGTCTCTACGCTGGCTTTACAATCCACCTACAACACCAATAAAAGACCCATCGATACCTGAGAGCTGTTTGCGTTCAGCAAAAGCTTTCCAGAAATTCCATAAGGCAGTAACTAAACAAATATCCCATCCTGGCTATTTGCATTAAAAACAAATTACTTTTAAGAATGGTTACTTTTCTGAAATTAATAAAATGTAAATTATTTCAGGACAGAAGATACAGAATATAGTGTAACACTTCTGAAAAGAAAATAACAAGCAATATGAGATAAAGAAAAAAAATCCCCTGTTAACATCTCTTCAAATAATTAAAAAAATATTATGGGATACATTTCAATAGTCTGAGGTACCCAATGCATTCTTGAAATGTTCATTGAGTCTACTCAGTGGTTCTGGGAATTAGGTGTTGTTATAAACACCCCCATTTACAAAGAAGGAAATAGAAGCACACAAAGATTAAACACCTGATACAAAGCCATTGCAGTCACTGGAAAACAATTCAGGAGGCATTGGATGAGAGCCTAAGTCATTGCTCAAGGTTGTAAGGAAGTCCATGGCACAGCTTTCAGTACAGATCTTTTGTTCCCAGGCTACCGCAATATTCACTTCTTTTCTATTCAAGTAGAACTGGCTGTGATTAACGCAGGGTGTTTAATGACCCCAAAAGGCCTCTGCATCAGTCCCATCTCATTTGACAACATTTACAGGGGCTCAGTCCTGTGGAATACACAACATTAGCCTTCAGTTTAGTGTGAGCTGCTAAAAATCTGCCGTGTCCTGTCTTGTTTTCCGTGGTAGATTCCCACCAATGTTATGTTTAATGTAGGGAATTTGCCAAGGTCAAAAGGCATTTATTCAGGAACCATAAGCACGTCTCAGGCTTCAGAACGCTATTTTCATTGTAGAACTTACTATAGTATTATTTGGAAACACTGCTAATACCGACCAGAAACAAACACAAACCCATCAAAAGTCTGTACAGCAAGTCAAGATCGGGCCATGTTTATTTAATAAGGTTCCCAGAAGAGCTGCTGAAGGAAGTCCCCAGAGCTGCTATTGCCTACTCAGGTATACAGACTCCTTCTGGGAGAGCAGAACCATGGTGCTCCACAGAGACCCACTGATGCACCCAGCAGTCCAGGCAAGCGCAAGGCTGCTGCCCACCAGCTGTGGAGGAGACAGCTCATCTGGCTCTCAGGACCACTAGGAGATGTCCAACGTTGCCTTCTGGTGCACAAGCAGGCAGTTGCTTCCGATTTCATCAAAAGCAGGGAATCTAATTGATAAGGTAAGAATTTCTCTATCCCTATGTATATACAGAATTAATGCCGTCAATACAGACTATGAGAAAAACTAAGACAGAAAAATGAATACAAAAATATTAAATTACATGAAAGACTATGCTTCTAATGGTATGCAAAACAGCTTATATATTTGAGAAAAGACAACCACTCACTACAAGGAAGAGTTTTTAGAATTTGCCCTCTTTCTTCATGAAAAGGAGTATATGGGTTTATTTAACCTGGTCAGATAACTTTAACAAGCACCTCATCACATCTGTTCTCTTTCAGATTGTGTTTTAGCAGTGTATTATTTGCATCAAGCGTGGAGAATTTTGAACCTGGAAAAGCCTCCTCTCCCTTTAATATCACACTCCCTCGAGAGTATACCATTATTTAAAATTTGATTCCTTCAATATCTATTTTTTTAAAAAGCACCCTCACAATCTGACAGTTAAAACCTCTAGAAAATAATTCTTCAGTGACAATGTTCCCAAAAGGAATCCAACTTCAACTAAAATTTGAATAATGTGAGCAGGAAGGAGCTGGAAATGTACATTAATGAATAATTGTTCAATTCATGTGACAGGGATCATCCTCCACTAGAAATGACAGTTGCACTGGAACAATAATACTGCAAAGCAGACTGTAAAATAGTGGTACTCTCCGGCCAAGGTCAGCATGTAGGACACATTTTTAACCCGAACCTAAAAAGTCTTCAATCCATTTTCCTACCCAGCATCTTTCACATAACACATCAATATGACCTATCTGTTCTGCCTTTTTGATTCAAAACCTTTGTATGAGTAGCCATGAACCATGAAAAATGGCCTGATGTGCAGTGATAATGAGGAAAACCCCAATTCCCACTGAAATCAAGATGAAATCACCCTGATATTTAAGGGACAGCCAAATTGCTTAGCACCAGAGTAGGCTGGAAGACAAGAATTTCTATTTACAAAAATATTCAAAGGTTTTCTTCCATATAAGTCATCTGCTTAGAAGATCACATTCAGTCCCCTGCTAGAGCCAATTCGGGGTCCTTGTCACTTGGCTACACTCACTCACGCTGACCAAATAAATGCGTTTTCAAGGGAATCCCCACTCCAGAACTGCCAATTTCTGGTTGGTGAGGGCAGTCAGAAACAGGGGAGGGAATCAAGTTTCTGCCCGGAGCCGTGCAGAGAAATTACTGCGGTCTTTTTCTACCAGCTCAACATGTCTGAATTTAAGAAGATGGGCTTGAGACAGCTTACAGGGACTTTGGGCTCTGTGCTCATTTAAAGTATTTCCATTGGACATTTATTTGAGAGAATGTGGTTTTAAAATCTAAGATGTAGAGAAGGAAAGTACTTACAGAAGAAAGTTTTGTCTTTGACATCAAAGAGAATAAATCCTAGTACTGGCAGAGTAATAGTTCTCCACAGTATAAGTATCAGGTTTGAGGATTCATCATGCTAGAGACAATGGAAGAATTTAACCCAACTTGTCTATCCAGGCCAGCTCCTGCATATTTGCTAAGGCATGAGGGGTCATGAACCTCCAGACCTCTCACTGACACCTTTTTGCTATATTTTGGCCTCTCACTGTGGCACAAATAGCTATGGTTTCCTTGTAGCTGCTCTAAGTAGGCAACATTTAGAGCACAGCTGTATCAGTACAGAGGGTATGATAACATCCAATAGCCAGGTGAAAGAAGAGACATATAGGAAGCAAAACTCTTAAAAGGCATATTCTGAAAAAGGAATAATAATGCAAGACTACAGAGCTCTGGCAAACATGCAGTAGCAAACTAAAAGCAGATGACTGAAGCTACCACATTTCTACCCATCCTCTCTATCCATCTGGTAGCTGATCCTGACACAGCACAAGGGCATCTGATCTGCTAGTCAATCAGCTCCACAGCATGCCTGCTGCCAAATTCGTGCCAAACCGCCACATGTAAGAGGAGACCAAAAAAACAATAAAGCTATTTGCCCAGGTACTATAGCAAGCTAGAGTCAGCAAGCTAGTACATAAGAACCACAATATGCCAAAAACCCCAAGTTGAGTGCCTTCATTTTTCTACCCACACTGACTTTCTCAGACGAAAAGCTCATCTCTACAAAGCTTGTCAACCCTGAAAAGAAAGCTGGCACATTTGCACAGTGGTTTGGGGGTAAACTGTTATTATAAGCCAGCCACTTAGAAAACAGACAGCAAAAGTTGCAAACAGCTGTATATGCACACTTACAGATTACCCATGTCAATCCTGGGAGGAGACAATGGCAGTAGTTGAAGTAGGAGTTTTACACCATTTTTCCATCCTTCCTCTTTCTCAAATTCACAGAAAAGGTAGGTACATTCATCCGCTGAGAACTGGTAGAAAGCATGAGTGTCTTGAAAATAGAGTTGTCTGTCAACTGTTAGAAAAAATAACATCAGATAGCCTTTAAACCTTTACCATGTAAAGGTTCTGTGTCCCCACCACATTCTGTATAGCGCTTGACTTTAATGCTGAGTTGCACCACCACACAGGGCAAAAGGATCGCAAACTCAGCATAGAAGCAATCCTGCCCTCTCATATTAACGCAGTGCATCCAAACAGGACAACCTCAAAACCTCAACTTGAAGATCTCCAGGCTCCTGAAATTCAAGCATTAAGACTGCTGAGTAGTTAATCAATTTTGGAACCAGTTCAGAATTAGGGGATAAAAAGCATCCACTTGTCAGATTTCTGAGCCTCGATTTCCATTGGCTTCTAATCTGTTCTCACTAATGGTCAGGCACTAGTAAACAAAGTTCAATAATGGAGATGCAGCCCATCATTATCCCAGCTTCTCCTCAAATTCAGAGCTACTGGATTTGTAGACTAGACCCGCGTAAGATGGTGCACCAGTACAACAGCTGTCATCTTCCCTGGCATAACCAGGATTGAACTGGGATTGAAGGACGGGCTCCAAAGCCAAAAGCACAAGCTGCTGCTGGGAGAGTCATTCAGCACTTGTTGAGGCTGCATGATCAGACATACTATCAGTGTAGTTGGAGCAGAAGTATACTTTAAGTATACTGTCAGCGTACATAAGCAGAAATCTTCCTCACTTATTCCCAAGGAGGAAAGTTAAGTGCCTGGCACAGACCCCAGGGCGGGGTATGCTCGGAATTGAGCTACCTAAGTAGTCCCAGCTACAAAGCAAAGTCCATCAGATTTCCAGAGGCTGGTTACCAGTGTAATTATGCCAACCACATTAGCTGGACCAAACCCCTAAATTTGGTGGAGAAGGTGGGGACAGCTGGGTAGAACCTGGCATCACCACTGTCTCAAGGATCTGAATCCTCTCTCAGTCCGTTGTAATCTAAAACTATGAGAAACAGAGAGAGGAAGGGAAAATCACTAATACCTAGAGAAGTCATCTGGCAAAGCCCTGATCTGCGGTGACTAAACAGC
Source organism: Fregata magnificens (assembly GCA_013389945.1). Classification (NCBI taxonomy): domain Eukaryota; kingdom Metazoa; phylum Chordata; class Aves; order Suliformes; family Fregatidae; genus Fregata; species Fregata magnificens. The sequence continues at coordinate 193,881 of WAAD01010295.1, read as the reverse complement.
TGCTGTCTTGTGAAAAACCTCAGAGAGCCCGAGGAGAAAAAAAATAGGCTGGAAAAGACACGCACGCTGTCTGCAACTTGGTAATAGGCAATCACATTTGCAAAAGCAAAATGAAGAAGATTGCCTAAAAAAAGAGATTCATCTTTGGTACTTATGAAATGAAAGGTCACAAAGGTGAGCCTACCAAAGAGACAGTAAATAAACAACTGTCAAGAAAAATGGATCTATCTGCATTTTTTTCCTTTCCCTCCTTCTTCTCCCATCAAAAATATAAGTCTTATCCTATGCAGGAGAAACTGATAGCCTTCCTCACACTAGAAGTACTATGAAGACTGACCTGATAATATAATGCCCATATCCAGGAGGAGCTGCCACACTCCAGCTGCTGTAGATCTGCACTTAACAAAAGGGCACTGCTCCAAAAGCCAGTCTACCAGTTCTGATCCAACACAGCTTCTCCTGAAAATAAGCAAAACATCACTTCTTACACTATAATAATGTTAAAATGCTCTTTTATAATGAAGAGCTATTTTTTAAAGCTATTAAAAGTGAATCCTTTTGTTCAGCAGGGCAAACCCTTTGTCTCAATTACTATTTTTTGTAATTCTATTCATTTCAAGGGAAGAAATTATTCTGGCAAGTCTCAGGGGATGACCCTAATTACAACGAGGGAACTCATGTTAGGTAAGTTCCCTTACATACCTAATTCATGTGGCACACTTCACAATATATAATATTTGAATCGATTTGTGCTGCATACAGACCGTCATCCAAAGATGTATAAGACCTAAATAAAATCCAGCTTTTAGCCTCATGATTTTATTTCCTTTCTGAGCATCGGCATAAGCAATACAGCTACACAATATATGTGTAAGACCTTGAGTATTGCTCTAGGATGTATTTAATCTTTCACATTATTGGTAAACTTATCTTTTTAAATCCAAAAAAAAAAAGAAGAGGCTTTTTCTTAAATATGGATATGAATGAATGGTGCTATAATAGAGACCTGCACATTTTAGCATAATTGAAAATAGGAGGAAGTATTTATGCTGTAATGCAACACAAATGGAAAATCACTTCATTACAGAAATATTCCATAAATTACATGCAAAAATCACTGTGTAACTAAATCTTAGGAATCCAATTAATCTCTTTTATAACTCCAGACCAGAGCTGAATTTAATACTCTTTCTTTTCAACAAAATAACAGACAATCACAATTGTATATGAAATCATAAGCAATTACATTAATGGACATACAATGAGGCCACTGCTGCTTTCTGACAACCAACAAAGTAAGATAAGAGAAGATATTAAAATACATGAGATTTTAAAGAATTTTTTTAGAAAATATTTTCAATTCTTAGTAACACACACAAAATCGCACTCTCAGAATTTACTCTCTTGTCAAACAAGGGCATAGACAAATGCAAATAAAACCCATCCAGTTGATTAAAATGAATGATCTTGGGTTACCTGCAAATGCCAGTAAGGTATACCCTGTCTTTAATCAGGTCAGATGCTTGTAGAGTAAAGATATTCCTGAGAGCTCTCCCAGCACAGGAAGAACTTTCTCCATAAATCTGAATGAAAAGAGAAATTGAAAACTGTGAGAAACAGGGATTTATTCCTGCTGTAGTAAATTGCCTTGCCACTGCCTGCTCCCTCCCTCTGAGCAATGCCTTCTCCCTGGCTAAAGGACACGCAAGCTGTCAAAGCCTCATAGGAAATGTACCCCAACTTCTGCCATACTCAGTTGTATCATGGGTTGCAGATGCCCCCACGAGCTGGACTACCTTTACATTTGCTGCCTTAGAAAAGCAGAGGTTTTACTATCTGTCAGCTTTACCTTTGACCAACACACAAGTTCAAATGAAAACACGTGTTCTCCTAGCAAAGCAAAAAGACTATATTAACCATTGCAAAACCACACAAATACAGTTAAAATTAAACATTATTCCATATGTATTTGAGTTAAATAATTTAATACAAGCCTAATACACATTGAAACACCATTTCATAGGTTTTTTTCTGTTGTTCCGAAACTTTGGAGGTATCCTATGATAGCTACAGGTTGGTTCATCTGTACCTTGCCAGGAGGATGTGCTCTTTCAGAATGGACATACCTCTGACTTCCCCCCCACCTGATTTCTACCTTACACCTCAAGGCTGCGGATGTGTCTATCAAAACAGGACCCAACTCCATCTTCCATAAAACCATGTTCCACCTGGACTCTGTATACCACTGCTTACTGATGAATTTAACTCAAGCTTCTGTTGTGATGTTTCCTCACCATCCCAGCAAAACACATCAGTAACACAAATAACTGACTTGAAAGAAAAACAATGCTGTGGTTTCACCTTTTTTTGTTTGTTTGTTTGTTTCCTATGTTTAGGAATCTTTCAAGGAAAATAAAATAGTCCTGAGACAGTAAAGTCTTGTGAGATGCAAAACCAGAGCTCTCAAATGTTGCAAAAGTAAGCTAAACAATGGCAATCGTTTAAATGGCTGGGAAGCGAGTGCACATCAGAATTCACAACAATTCAGTTTGCAAATTCAGTAATAGAAGTAGACAATTTCTAACACACATAAATTATAACTTGTTAACTGGATTTAACTACAGGCCACATTCACAAGTGTCTTCAAAGCTATGATTAAGAGGTTCAACGAAAGCAAAAAGATTCCTAATATGTTGTTTGATGAAATGGAATTAAAAAGAAGCTTGACAAGTACCTTGTTGGAAGGAGTTTCCAAATACGGATTTGAAATTCTTCTGGACAGGGTCTGTAAGACAATTTGGGAGAGCTTTAGTTTTTTCCTGGTTTTTGTACGGAGAAAAAATAGCAGCAATCTAGGTCTTTTAGCTATTGAAGTCTAAATAAAAAGAAATTATCAAATCATCTGAGTAGTCTAACTGAAGTCTCAAAATATTTTTTTTTCACATCAGGAAAAAGCTTTGGTAAACTCAGTTCTGTGCTGTTTACTACATTTATTCTTGATCTGGAAAAGAAGATGACCAATGAGGTGGCAAAGTCTGTAGATAACACACAATTATTTGGGTAAGGAAAGACCAGAAATGACAGTGAAGAATTTCGAGATAAACCTAAAAAAAGCTAGGTGAAAAGACAGTATCATGATGAGCTCAACATTAAAAGCAGCATGTACTAGGGGGAGAAAAATGTAATTACACATGCTCTAATACCTCTTAAAGCAAACTTTATCAATTCAGTAAAGACACCTCAAGGTCACAGAACACTTCTCAAGGAAGACCACTCTTCTAAATGAAATTCTTAGCCATAGTTAAAAAAAAAATTAGGATAAATGGGGAATAAAACGGTGACCAGCAGGGAGGAAACATTGCTCTAATGTAGATCAGCATTATCTCTGCCATGCCACGTGCTGCACCGGTAAGAGCATCCCAAAAAATGGATGCTCCAATGTCAGAGGGGATTCAGACAATAATAGTAGTAGGAATAATAAAGGACTTGGATAAATTTTAATATGAGAAGAGACAGAAAAGGCTGTGACTATTCACCTTACAAAGGAGAGATTACAGGAGACATAATGCAATTATACAAAACAATGAAATGGCACAGAGAAAATACAGACTTTCTGTGCACTGTTTCATGTAACATGAGAATAACTGATCACTCAATGAAATTAGAGAGGATTCATATTTGAGGAGATAGAAAGGAAAACAACATATAACTCTTCACAGCAGAGAAATGCAAATGCCAAAACCTTACCGCTGATCAGTAAAGATTGGGGATTTAAAGTTATAAAATTAACAGTGAACCAGAACTCTGGAAGGCAAACAGAGAGAGGATAAACATCTCTATGAGAGTCAGGTTACCCCACCTTTACTCACCATGATACTTCCATATCTTGTCAGTGTTAAAAGGCAAGATATTGTCTACTCTGATGCTTACTGGCAACTTCTATCTTACTACAAGCCACACAAGACACAAATAAGCGTTGCCTAAAAGAAGCCTGGAAGTGGAACAGAAGACGTTGTGCAGGTGCACTAGCAGCACAATGGGAGGATTGTGTGGTGCTCCCTCACGCTATTCCAACTGGTAGGCAGCGTAATTAATTCCTCGCTTTGAGAAGGATCCAATTCACACTTGGTATATTGTAATCATAAAAAAAGAAAAAAAACCAAAAAAACCTTCCTTCACACCCTGTAAGAATTACAGAATCCATATTTCAGTAATGCCACCTGCTTTTTTCCCCCCTATATTGTTGTTACTGTATTTTTGGAAAGGGAAGGGAAGTGACAAGGAACCACAGAAGCATCTAATGCTGTTTACCCTTCCACGGTCATCACAAATGTTAGTGTAGTTCCATGCACAATAGTAGCTCCATATGGAAATACTATAACATAAAAGCTTAATTCCCCTCTCCCGTACTCAACAAAGATGCTGTAAGAGTGCAACATTGCCTCAGATCCCACTTACTCTTCCTAGCCGGCACGTCATTAACACCTCGGTTCTGCAGCAGCCCTACATACCACCACTTCACTTGGTTTCCGTCCAAGTCTTTCATTCAACAAGCCTCACTCACTCACTGCAGCAGCACGCTCAAAGCTTATGCATCAATTTCCCCCTCCCCGCTCCATTCCCAGGCTGGCGCTAACGATGTTATCATCAGCAAGCTAATTCCAGCAGTGCTGGTGGGAACTGCAGCCCCTGGCATTGCACTGGCCCGGTCCCCGGCATTCAGACAATGGCTGAGCTTCAGCCAGGGAAAATACTGCTACTGCAGGGTGCAGTTACACAACAGCATAAGACCAAACCCAGCAAAAAGGACAAATTTGGTGGCCTTCTACAACGGGGTTACAGCATTGGTGGATAAGGGAAGAGTGACTGACTCCATCTACCTGGACTTGTGCAAAGCATTTCCTACTGTCCCACACACATCCTTGTTTCTAAAATGGAGAGACATGGACTTGACGGGTGCACCACTTGGTGAATAACGAATTGGCTGGATGGACACTCAAAGAGTTGCAGTCAACAGCTTCATGTCCAAGTGGAGACCAGTGATGAGTGGCATTCCTCAGGGGTCTGGGACCAGTATTATTGAACATCTTTGCTGGGGACATGGACAGTGGGATTGAGTGCACCCTCAGCAAGTTTGCAGATAACACCAAGCTGAGTGGTGTGATTGATACTCTAGAGGGAAGGGATGGCATCCAGAGGGACCTGGACAGGCTAGAGAGGTGGGCCCATGTGAACCTCATGAAATTCAACAAGGCCAAGTGTAAGGTCCTGCACCTGAGTCAGGGCAACCCCAAGCATGGATACAGGCTGGATGATGAGTGGATTGAGAGCAGCCCCATGGAGGAGGACTTGGGGCTATTGGTGGATGAAAAACCGAATATGAGCTTGCAGCGTGCACTTGCAGCCCAGAAAGCCAACTGCTTCCTGGGCTACATGAAAAGAAATGTGGCCAGCTGGTCAAGGGAGGTGATTCTCCCCCTCTGCTCTGCCCTCATGAGACCCCACCTGGAGTACTGTGTCCAGCTCTGGGGCCCCCAGCATAGGAAAGACGTGGACCTGCTCGAGTGGGTCCAGAAGAGGGCCACAAAGATGATCGGGGGCTGGAGCTCCTCCCCTGTGAGGCCAGGCTGAGAGAGTTGGGGTTGTTCAGCCTGGAGAAGAGAAGGCTTCGAGGAGACCTTATAGCAGCCTTCCAGTACTTAAAGGGGGCCTACAGGAAAGATGGAGAGGGGCTCTTTATCAGGGAGTGTAGTGAGAAGATGAGGGGTAACAGTTTTAAACTGAAAGAGGGTAGATTTAGATTAGCTATTAGGAAGAAACTCCAAGGAGCCTGCAAAAGGTGACTGAGGCTGAAAACCAGTAGAGGGAAAAAAAAAAAAAAATCATCTAGTTTATCCTTCAAACCACACAGTGCTAGCTCTGGTGCAGGGGAGAGAGAAGGAATTCCCAGCCCTGAAAAGGGAGAAGGGAAGACAGGACAATGGCTTCTGTCAGTGGCAGCCTGAACCCATATCAGTTTGGAGCAAGTATGGAACATTGGAGAGCCCAGGAGAGTACATTTAGCCTGCCATGCAGGAATCTACACACATGAAATTTCTACAAATATAAGAAAATGGAAATTGCATAAGAGAAAATAAAACAAAAGTGGAAGTGGCATTCTGGAATAGAAAAAATGATCTTTCCTGTTGATGCTAGTGCAGCCTGTGTAATGTTGAAACACTCACTGCAGTTAGGCTGAAATTCATACCAAATTTTAGGAGTCTATGTCCTACCTACCAAGCTAGATCCCCTTTTCTTTTCTTTCTCTTTTTTTTTTTAAACTTGCCTCAATAAATATTTAGCTAGCACAAAATCCCTTCATTTTGTGCTACTGAGCGCACCTCTGTTCAGCAGACTTGACTTTGGCTGTTGGGGACAAAGTGGGCAGTCCCCTTCCAGAGAGAGGAAGAAGGGGGAGTGGGCTGGAGGTCCAGGCTTTGTTTGAAAACCCCAACTTTCAGGCTGCTGTGTGGGGGAAGCACCACTCCTCGCTGAAGGTATCTGGTAAATATGGGCTGTTCCTCCCAAATGACTTTGACGCACAAACACCAATTCAAAATACATTTGCAAATAACTCTTAGAATGAGCCAAAATGTGCTTTTAAAGGAAATTTATTAGTCATCAAGCAAACAACTCATCTCTCGTGAAAACTATGTTGGAACAGCTACTGCTGCCCATGCCAAGCGCCACTTTCCAGGCACTGCCACCCTGGCGTCGCCATGTGCCTCTTCACCAGCTTGAAGAGAAGCTTTGCTAAACCATGTGTCAGGGAGGAGATGAGGATGTGGCACCACGTATGATCCTGGGACAGGAGACCATATGTGGAGCAGATCATTGGGTGTCCTCCAGGAGCGCTCTCCCATCGTACATGAGTAGGTGTGCGTAGCTGGCTTCAGCTTCCCTGCTGGGGAGGCAGGAAGAAAGAGGCAGGGAGCTGGTGCCTTGGGCTGGGTGATCAGGAATGTGAAGTATGAAGGTGGCACAGGGATGGCATCCTAGCTTGGGGGACACAACTTGCATGTGACAGGAGAGGACAGCTGGGACAGGTGGCCCAGGAGAAGGTTTTGGAATAGGACTGCTAGGATCCAAATCCAAATACACCACCGATAATTTAGTCTGAAATTGGGAAAAATTATAAAGGAGTTTACTGTGGTATTTAAACCACTAGAAACACAGGGAGTAGAGCAACGGTGTTAAAAGAATGGGAGGATTAGAATAAAGTGACCAGCAAGTATTTTAAAACAACCAGAAGGAAATACTTTTTTACAATTCATATGACCAGCTCATGGAATTATTAGCCAAAGACTCAAATACTCCAGCTAGATTTTTAGAAGTAGCAGCTAATTCAGTGACTCACACTACCATGCAAGGTCTATATCTGGGTTTAAATTAGTATTGCTTCAAGTAGACAATTATTTTTAACAAGTTGAGAATCTCTGCCATTATTTAAAGCTAAGCATGCAAAGATATTGATGATAATATTTTAATATATGAACACAAACTGATTTTTGAAAGGTTTGGAAAGAAATTCCCCCGCAACATAGTACACAACAAGCAAAGTATACTAATGAAGGCACATTTTGGTCTCCATTGGAAAGGTCAGGCTGTATCTTACTGTGAGATGCTGACTTTGTTCTTTACTCAGCAGAGTATTGAACTGGCTCCACTACAGCAACTCCCTATGCATTTACTACAACCTGGTTAATGTTCTAATCAAGGGCTAAAGATACTATAGAGCATATTTTCAGTCATAGCTTTTGGAGATACATTTGAATTTTCTCCTCGTTTTTAGATCTGGGATTTTGCTTTGGCCTCATCTCAACTTCAGAGGATGACTTGCCTACAAGTTGCTTGTGCTTTGCCTCCTGCCCAAGCTGTTCCAACAACTGCTGATATTTCTGCCATTGCCAGCACTGCAGTCGCGGTAGCATCAGCAATGCTCCATACATCTGCTAGCAATTTCATCACCATAATGCTCAGAAAGAAACAAAGCAAGAGTGTTTGGAGCTCCAGTTCGAGTGCTTTCCTCAGCTGGGATTTAGTACAGCAGTAGCAGCCAGCAACCTGTCTACACTAGAAGTCACGCTGTAACACTACAGAAGAGGCCGTAGAAATTGTAGGAAAATAATAATTTCAAATATGGGACACAAATGTTTTGCCTTTCTTCTAAGAGCTTCTGATATTCCTGTGCAATTAGCAAGAAAAAAAACTTTGGCAAAAATAGGGAACTAAGACCTTTTTTTTATTAATATCAAGATCATTCCTTTTTCTAAAGTTTTACAGCAGGATTTATATTAAAACTAAAAGAAAAGAGAAAAAGCAGAATCTGGGCTCTTCCCCCCCAGCAAATTGTTTAAGCTTCCACTCCAATTTTTTCAAATAACTAGGTTTTTAACTGGTTGCATTACCAAAAATTGAGCATAATGCTTCATTAAAAGTTTGCAATGAGCAATCAAACTTTACCTGTTTTCAGTTTACAACACATGCATCAATATTTGTCTGTTTGATCAGGGCTTAATTTGCAAGCATGCCAATGATCAACGCTGCACTGCTGAGCAGTTCTAGGAACATTTTTGTGCACAAACATAAGAAAACATTTGTTCATAGTTTCAGGGCACTATCACTATGTCCCTAAAGAATTCAGTATAGCACTTGTGTATTCCAAATTGGATTACTCACTATACTTAAAATTAAGCAAATGCTTCAGTGTTGTGCTCTATCAGGGCTTATTCCTTAAATATAAATAGCCTGAAAAAAAATCATCTCATTTTGAAATGCACATGGTGTAGCACAGACTACCTGGTAATGAGATCGTTTCTATTCCCTGACAGGGGGAGTTTGCAACTACTCAACACCTGAATCCTAAATTGGCTAATGTGACCACAAAGGAAATTATATATTCAGACAGATTTCCAACAAGCATTTAAGCATCCGAGCCTAAAATACACTTTCACAAGTATTCATGCTGGAAGCTTCTCACGTTCCAACCATGAGAGACAGCGTATGGAAAAGGATCACAAATAAAGCTGAATCCAAATTCACTCTCAAAAACAATCATCTGTTTGTGCTTTTCTCTCTTTACTAACCATTCAACTCTAACAATACAGTGGCTCAGGAAAAATTTAAAAAATCCAGCAGGGGTATTTATTTAATTTCCCTCAGGCTTCTGTCCCACTCCACGCACACATCAAAAAGTAATTATTTTTTTCCTAGACAGATTTCTTTCTCTCATTACGAACCATGACAACGATAATGCCATAACAGCGATAGAAACTACTGCAACTGTTACAACTGATGGAACCCTATGGGGTTTTTTTCTTCAAAAAGATTTGCCAGAGTTGCTAAAAGCAAGCAACTATAATAATTAGAGACTTTCCATTCCAAGCACTGATCTGAACGCGAATCCTGGAACAAAGCTGGGCTCTACCTGCCTGACACACCCTCCTCAACCTGCAACACAAGAAGGCAGCAATTTCTGCAGGACTAAATACTCATTTATTCCCAGTGCTTACTCATGCCAGGCAAGGAGTGTGGGAAGGGAGAGAAAATTACTGAACAATTTGGCTTATCACTTTGCCACCTTGGAATTTTTGCATTTGACATTGCTTGCTACTGTCTAAATTGTAGGGGTTTTAAGCAGAAATAAGACATGGGTGCTGTGCTTAGTAGATGAAATGCTACCGTTGTTTGAGGGTGGCTGGATATAGGGAGTGTTGTCATGAATCCCAATCCGTTTCCATGTGGCAGCAGATTTTTCCTTGTGGTTGCTAAGGCACAGCAAGCAGAGCTGGTTGGGAAGCTAGCTGACTTTCAGCAGATACCATTCATATGAAACGGTAGAATATGACTGACTTTCTGCCAAATAATATTCGTAACAACCAACCTTCCCCCACTGCTCCTTTTGAAACCTGCTGTCAGAGTTCATGGATAATGAAGAACAACCAATGGAACGGTTCTCTCCCTTAATATTCATTTAAGATTGAATATAAAACTCTTTCTAAAGGATCTTCTTTATGAAGGAAAGATCTTCCCCTGATCATCTTAAACTTCATATACTTAGGTGTAGCATAAACAGGTCAAAAAGCTGTAACAAGAGAAATCTGTATTCAGCAGAGCTTGCAATGTAGGGTTCCCAGGTGAGCCTGCAAAGCTCTCTGGAGAAACCCAAATGGGTCATTAGTGAAAGGAAACCAAAAGGTGTATTCTCACCTGTTTTCTGTATAAAAAGAACCTGCAATGAATCTGAATAAGTTATTTCACAAAAGGGAAACCCACAACTCATGGTTCATTTTCACCTCCCCCAAAACAGAAAGGGATATGGGAAGAAAATGGCTGCTTTTTATAAAGAAAAGCAATGCTCTTTATGTTTAAAGACTTATTTCTGAGATGACGACAGTCAGGAAAGCAATGCATTTAGAAGCATTTCTGTATTTTCCAGTACCTATCAAACTAAATATGGCTGAATGGGTTTATGCTTCGAAGAAAACTCCATTTTAGTTAATCTGGCATAAGCCAGCCTCTTTTAAAGTCTCCATAGCCTACCAAGGAATGTAATTTAGCACGCAAAAGCAAATTTTGTTTCCAATGCCCTTTTCTTGACCCAAAAGAAGTTAAGAATAGAAAAGAATATCACAGAAGACAATACGACAGGACTGGCTGGTTGTTCTCCTCCCTCTTCCCCAGTCCTACCATGGGAGAAAAGCCCTGGTTAATCCAGCTTCAGGAAGGCACCAACACAGGCCCAAACCTCCTCTGTCCATATCCTGTGCCTCAAATAAAGCTGCAGCATCCTGACACGGAAGCCAACTCAGTTTGGAAAGGGAGGAGTGGGCAGAGGGGGATGCCTGGGTTAGAGATACTTTATGTTTCTTAAAAAAAAGGGGACAGCCACTCTCCTGCTAATGATGCATTTCCACAACCAGATTAAGGTACCATAAAACGAGGCTGCTGACAACCAGGTCATGTCCTCCCTCCACCTCCTGCTTCACCTTCCCATCCGCACCGCTCTTCTGCTTTGTGCTTCCACACGTCTGTGAAGCCACGTCCTGAACCAAGCTGAAGGACTGATACCTTCAAACTGGCTCGTTAAATAACGATTCATTTTAACCCAGATTATTTCCCTCCATCAGGTCACTGGGGAGCCATACAAACACGATCGCTAGCAAGGTGGGTGGCAGGGGCACAGGCGAAAGCAGTGGGACGTGGAGGGAGGCAGGAAGGGACAGCTGTGCTCAGAGGAAGCACTTGTTTATGCTGAATTAAAACTATCCAAGGAATGATGGCATAAAACATGCCTAATAAATCCTCAGTGTCTCTGTTCTGTCAACATAAAAAGGAAGTTAACTATGCCCACAAAAAATGACAAGACAAAATTCAGAGGTGTTGGTAATGGGGAACTTCACCTCCCACCGTCATGTTCACAGAAGTGCATCAGTTTAAGTAAAAGAGAAATCCCGTCTCATTTAACTCCACAGATCAATTGTAGACTGCATGGGCTACAGCCATAGTTTACAATATAGAAACAGAGCTTAAACAAGTTTTCTTTTCTCTTTCTTATAAAAACATCATGGGCATTTTCAACTCATATGCTAATACAATGTTTGCAATGAGAGTTCATTAAATATGAAAAGAAGAAAGAATCAGAATTTTACTGCTATTTATCATGCTTTATATAACATTAAAATATGCAGAGTACACTTGACTATTCGCGTTCCTTCATTAACCTAACTTTATTGCAGCATTTGTGCTCTAGTTTGCCATTTCATCCATACCTTTCCTAATGCTACCTTAAAAGCTTCCCAGTGCATTTCACTCTTCCTGGCTGTCAGCAACATTTCACAGGAAAGCAGCATCCTCCCTTTTTTTCAATACAAAGTAGGCACTGTACAGACTGTCACCGTAAAAATGTAGCAATACTGCTGCATTTATTTCTCTTTAAAACTCAGCACCTAATAAATACAGTAGATGGTCTTTGTAATCTACCATTGTGTTCCTGGCCATCAGCATCTGGTTCAGTTTTGATCTGGAGGGTAGCACGCAAGAGCAGGTGGGTGGGTTTTTTTAGTGATTATTAAAATTTTATGCAACAATTAATATTTCTAATGATGCAAGTTATAATTTAATAATACATTATTTGGAGCTTTCAAAAGAATGCGCACTGGATATTTCACACTATAATTAAAAAGATATTCCCAGTGACAGGCTGCCACTTCTTTTCAGATAGATCTAAATGAAGACATCAACAAAACAGTGAAAAGAGAGATCAGGAGTAGGAAAATGCAGATTGCCTGCTTACTTAAAAGCTTTTCAAAGTACCTCTGTTGGCGCATTTCTTGTGTTGCCAGCAAAATACCTTCTCACGACACATTTCCAAATAAAAAAAGAAAGCAGGATGGCACATCAACTTGGCAAAGACAGTCTGCAAGCCAGGCAGCCTGACTCACAAGCATGCATTAGTAAAAAGAAATTTCTTGGGGTAATTGTGTGTCAAGCACAAGAACTAATGCCCAGGCTGTGCAGTCTCCTTCCTGGAGTTTTCATAACTTGACCAGACAAGGCCCTACACAACTGCTCTGCCTTTGAAGTTAGCCCTGCTCAGACCAGGGGCTGGATCAGACAACCTCTGGGAGGTCCCTCTGAACCCAAATTATTCTGTAATTCTCCCCTGCTCCATCACTTCCAGACACAACTTAATTCTGCTCCTCCAACCAGCTGCATCAGGCATGGGAGAGGAAGCCTGTGGAGCTGCGGAGCAACCAGAAACACTTTTCTAGATGCACCCTGTGTTTAAAAAAGACTCTTAAAATCACATATTTTCATGTTAGCCTTTCACCGAAGCTTCTCCCCATCAGATTACCAGGTCTCAACTGCTGAGGAGCTGATGTACCTCTGCTGTCAACATTACTGCAGATAATACTGGTGCCAGAACTCAGCCTTCAGCAACCCACATTTGTCAGAGACTAAATATAATAAAAACTTTAAAGCAGACAATCAATTAAACAAGTGATTCATCTCACCTGTCGCTAGCAAATACCCATCATGTAGCTGTAAGTTCAAATGCTCCCTCTCTGGTATCAGGCAAAATCAGCATGGTTAGGTACTTGATTTTTCCCCAGTACAGGCTCGGGAGCCTTCTTGTGAACTGCCCCCATGACCCTGCTGCAAGGATGCTCACCTCTGCCGCAAGAATTGTACAAGCAGCAGAAGGGAAAAACCCAATATTGCTGCGGCTATTTCAGTGAATACAGATGCGGGAACAAAATTTCAAATATTAGCAAATATTCAGCAAATCAGCTGTGAACGATGCTGACAAATAGCTAAAAATGTCAATCCAAAGTATGTTTATTATTGAATAAGAAAACCCATTCAAATCTTAATTTATTCAGATGCAATTTGCAAATAAAGAAACAGTTTTATAGATTTCAATAACAGTACATTTAATGTTTCAAGTACAAAAAGACAAAGTTAAAATTCAGTGCTTTGATTATGATTTATGAAAATACCTTGCAGTAAATTGCATCAGTTTAGTTTACTATTTGAAAAATGCCTATATTTCTGGCAACCTTTTTGGGGTTGGTTTTTTGGGGTTTTTTTTGCATGAGCTGCACACAAATAGTCCATGAATTGCTTTACAAGTGTGCAAAGGTATGTTTTTAATGCTCCTGTTCTTTAATGTCCTTGCTCTCAGAGAGCTCCACTTTTATCATTGCCTGCACAAAAGGTAGGTCACCCTGTAATTGCCCAAACCTTATTCTTAGAAGTAGAGCACAGTTACTCCTTTCAGGTACAAGACATTGAAATTCTTTACTCTTTGTTTCTGAGAAACTGATTTTCTGATTTTGCAGAGACCAACTGACGTACTGGACAAAGCACCAGACTGTTCAGCGTACCTCGGTTTTATTCCTGAACCTGGTGTGGTCGCAACCTTCAGCAAGTAATTTCCCTTCCCGTGCAATGCAAACGACCATGACCACTACGCTCTGCAAAGCACTTTGAGACCTACTGGTAAAGATCAGCTATCAGCTAAGGGTTAGAAGCACCCAAGCTCTCTGCCACGTAGCCAGGATAGCCCCACTCTAAGTTCAAATACCTATAGCACATTTAAAACACAACAAATCATGAATAAAACCGCTGACTTATGCTCTTCTTGCTTCTGAGGTTTTCAGAGAGCTGGAGCAGCCTCCAAGCTAGGTGAACAAGAAGCTTGCATTACAGCCTTAACAGTTTGAGAATCTGCAGTGCCGTTGTTTGTGTTGGCAGCACTCCGTTATGTGACCTCTTGGGAACAATATTCATTTCACTGACAGTAGCTCTTGGCGCAAACCAGTGCCAACCTACTAGGGACTGGATAGCGGGAGTCTTAACCACTTCTAGAAGAACAGCTGTAATTTACTTTTTTGTAGAAAAACTATTAAAGTTTAACTATTTTAGTTTCATGAAGCAGTCAAGGCCTCACTGTACAGAAAGCTTAAAAAGCACCCAATATGCAAGGAAAGAAAAAAATTGTTCCCTTGGATCACACAAGCAATTCCTTGGCAAAGTAGATCCAGGAACTCCTCACCTGCTCTTGGCAGAGCCTCAGCGCTACTTGGAGCTCCGCTACCGGCACCTTCAAACAGTCTGCGGAATGGGATCACACTAACCCTGATAACATCTTTTTTGCGCTTGAAAACCTTTGGTCTGGCTGTTGAAGCAGGAACAAATGAAAACTCAAGTGCACTCCACCTCCAAAGGGAAGTTTGTTACCTCTGAGATGGGGAGGGACTTGAAAAACAAGGCAGTTCAAAAGTCTCTGCCAGTTTCTGAACCACTGCACGCCTATCATTCAATCCTGATTACTTAGCACATAGAGTAACATGGGAAGTAGTGTGCAATAATCATTAGATATGGAATAGGATTAGAATACGAACAGGAGTTTAGCATATCTGAACAACCACTAAAAGCAGCTTAGGTAAATTTAGCTTGCACTAGACTGAGAAGTTATAGAATCAGAAAATATCATAGATGCAAGACACAGATGAGTCTTATAAATTTTTGGACATGGAAAAACAGCTCAAGTGCCAAGTACCTAACAGATGCAAGTTTTACTTACTACAATAAGACCATAATCAAATAATATAAATGACATATCTTATGCAGATTAAGATATTAAGAAAGTAAAAGATGTGCACAGCAGCCCCATAAGGTCCCAGAAACAGTTCAGGCATCTTTAGATAGGAAACTCCTTCATGAACATAGGTTCAAGAAAAGAAGAACATAGTCTTTGAAGTTAGGCAAGACTTCCACCCTAAAGAGGCAGATTTTCTTACTGGTATTCTTTACCCTTAATTTTAATTACCTGCCTTTCTTCTGATATATATATTTATTTTCATTATTAATTCATATCACAATTGTTTGCACACATTTGATATTAGTAAAGCACATGGATATGTCACATCATGTCTATGCCGCATTGTTCTGAATTTACCAGCTGTAAATTTACTCACTCTAAACTCAATTAAGTCTACAAGTCCTTTTTCCTACTGCTGTGGAAGTTTGATCCCTCTGTGTGAGGGCTGGGGGTTTTTTTATCTCTTGAGATTTTCCAGCTGGTACCAGGGATTTTTCTCATTTTGATCTACAGTTTTGAAGGGTAGGACCTTGCTCCAACAAGAGACATTTGAAAAGGTCATGAATAGAACTGGTCCTTATAAGGGTTCTCCACATTCATCATTTATTTTCAAGGCAGCATGGGCGAGATCAGACAAGCCTGCACAGGTGATCCCTGCACCTCTCCTCAGGCTTAGAATACAGATGTTCAACCAAACTCAGTTTAAGCAAAAAGCCACAAAATTTGACAAGCTACTTTTGTATGATCCTATGATTCTATGACTAACGCCCTCTGTGATGATACTCCACTCAAATTCATAGAAAAAGGAAGTATTAAACTGCGTTCCACTAAACCTTTTGTGGAGAAAGTATAGATGAAAAAACTATTTTAGGCAGCCTAACTAACTAACTAAACAAACAAACAAATAAATAAATCTTCCTTCAATTGGTCCCACATCCGTCTCTTGTCCCACATGAGGTCATTAATCCTGGTCATTTCCCAGCCCTCAGAAAAAGACCCTCCAGCAAAACTAGACCTGGTATTTAAAGCATAAAGTTCCTATCCCTTTGTTTTATTCCTTATATGCATTAGGAAGCCTTTAAACAAATATAAAGACCAAATGTTTTTTTCCTTTACAAGAAAGGTACTATTCCTTAAACAGAAAAAAAACCCCACAATTTGAGAGTCAAAGGCTTAGAAGATTTTTCTATTTTTACATCTGATTATCTGAATTAATTAACCTTTAATTGCATTTGCAACTATTATCTAGTTCTGCATCCCAACAGAAGTCCCACCATATGATGTCTATACCCTAGTCAATCTTATTCCCATATTCAGAGGCACA
>WAAD01010295.1:162094-174593 GCA_013389945.1 Fregata magnificens | reverse complement strand
AACATTTTTCAACTCAGGTTTAAAAAAAAAAAAAACTATTATTGTCTCTGGATAGCTTCTTTGGAGTTATTTTTTATTTACAGAATGGAAGAATGTAATGTTTCCTTATCCACTCCCACCAACCTGCCATAAATTTTCCTGGAACATGTTTTGCTATTAATAAGCAACTGAAGTAGGTCCTTTTCTACAGTAACAATAAATGGATTCTCAAAGAGCGTAAGTTTGCATTTTTTAATGGTTTTTAGTAAGACCACAACTTTGATTTAATAGCAGTGTTGCTCTGTTAGCTATACTTTGTGTTTAAATGCCAAAGTCCACTACAGGAACATTTTCTGTCCCTGTTTTTAATAAAGAGCTCTACAAGATTAGAGAGCAGTTGTCTGTAATGCGACATTCTTCCAAAATCTTTGGTAAGTGATTAACCTGTTAGATAGTTTTGCTCCTAGCAGCAGTTTTGTTGTAAAGTTGCCTAAGCAGAAAAATTAAAAAAAAAAAAAATAAAAAAAAGAACAAACCACTCTTTTCCCTTCCCCGCTCTTTCTTCTTTGATGTATTGGACAGGTAGCTACTTCTTAACAAGCATATTCTCTACTTCATCACTGCAGTTTTTAAATCAAATACTAATACTAGCAGAGCCAAGAGATACTCTTCCAGAGCCCTGCTCAGAGCTTATGTGACAAAGTTGTTGGTGACTAGTCTGTGTAGAGCCTTCCAAACAGTTGTCCACCCACTGAACAGGACCTTCACCAGTCATGAATATTCTTATATTTCTTCCAAGAACAGGAAAGCCTTTGACACAGTATGTTGTAACAAGGTCAAGGCTGACATGGAGTTAGCTGGTTTTCTTGTATGTTCAGAGACCATCTACACAGCAATACTCTACAGTTGTACCTCCCAACTTCAACAGAGATAGTACAGACTCACCCTAACACACAGTACTCCTCTAAAGTTGTACCTCCCAACTTCAACAGAGATAGTACAGACTCACCCTAACACACAGCACTCCTCTAAAGAAGCTAAAGCAGTCTTTCCCAGAGAGATAAAACACTGTAAATGATCAAGCAATAGCAAAGTGATGAAGGACAAGAACAAGATTAAACAGGCTGTTTCCATTAAGACAAGGAAAATACGAAGATGCCCCCCCAATGTTATATCCTAGGCTGAATGCTGTTTAATAAAACATATTTGTGATGTCAGTATCAAGATAAGCAAATTTTGCTTATACAATTTTGGTTAGTCACAATTAGAAGTCAATAAAAATTTCAGATGGACCTAGTCAAGGTAGGTGAGTGGAGAACTCCATGTTACCAACATCAAATGCAAAGCAACACCCATTGGAAGGAAAAAATGCTGATGACTTACGTGGTTTAAATTAACTAAATCAACTTAAAGGAAGCAACCTGAATGGCTGTGAAGACATTTCAGTGAAGAAGTAATCTGTGCCACCAGGAACTCTAAAAAGATTGCTAGGATGAAAAGCCTACATGATGGAGAGAGGGAGGAAATTGCATGATTTATATAAATCAGCAGTGCAGTCTCATCTAGAATATTACATTCAGGACAAGCCATCACAAGTTCAAAGGGACATTGCAAAACGAGATAGAGTTCAAAACAAGGTAACAAAAATTATTACAGCATGGAAAGAGTCATCTAGAGAGACTGGGATTGCTTACCTTAAAAAACACCTGTATAAAAGAATACACAAAAACTGTCTGTACAGAAGTTGGAAGTTCCCTGCCTTATAAGAACAACAGAAGGGTCACTGAAATTAAAGTTGGGATATTCAAAACTGATCAAAAAGAAATGCTTTCATTAACAACAGAAAAAAACAAAACATATTTTTCCTTCCCTTGTAAAGTCATTATCACCAAACCCCAAAGAGAAGCTCTGTAAATGTGAGTCCCAAGATAAGTCTGAAGCCAAAATACTAGCCAGATTTATTAAAAGACTGTATTTGTATAGGGACAACATGAAAAGCTATAACTACAATGGCTGATGGTAACAACCTCCAAGCATCAGAGTATAAGGTACCTCTGGCTATTTGAAACCAGACTAAAAAACAACGTGGAAGGCAGACTGTACAACATTTGCCCACACACTCTCTTGAAAGCACAAGAAACTTTGTATCTGTGGCTAAAACAGTTACCTGTTAGATCAACCTTAAAACTTATGGATATAGGACTAGATGAACCATCATCTTGACCCACTACAACATGATTTGTATCTACACTAGCTTCCTCTGAAATAATTATTTTGTTGTTGTTGTTTTTTTTTTAAATAAAACCTCTACCAGTATAATGTAAATATTTATTGCCATATTGAATTGCAAATGATCAGCTCAAAAATTTGACTTTTTAAGCAGGACTTCAGATAAATTCTCAGTTTATGCATACACATGAGGACAGACATCTCAATGGAAAAAAAACCAAGAGACATCATTCCTGCTATTCAGCTTGGAGACTCACCAGTTTTAATGCATGTCCTGGCAACCTAAGAGACCTATTGATTTGCAGCCCTTCATTCAAGTGCAGTGAAAGCCATAATTAGATAAATAGCTTTGGTAAAACTAATCTGAAACTCATTTGTTTGGGGACTGTCTGTTTAATGAGATAAAACAAGAAATTAAATATCTGCTGAATGTTCTTCTTTATATCCTTCAACACAATAATAAAAATATAAATAAAGAGGCATTAATTTAACTACCATTATTATTTTGGCATTTTATGTATTTTATTCCAGCAATTGCTGTCAAAGACAATTACAAAGACAATATTTATGAATAACTATGCTCTAATGGGTTGCCCAGTTTTATCAATCTCTTTCATACATGTGAATACTGAGGAATAAAGAGAACGGGTCTTTTAATCATTTGTAAACACTCTTCAAGCTGACAGAGTATAGCTTTACGATGGCATGTGTGGTGTAAGCTTTTAAACTATCCAAGTTTCACTTTTGGACATGATTATGCCATTCTTTGTGAACAGAAGTTAAATTCTGGTTAAGTTGTCAAAAGTGTTTATAACAATTAATCTAGCAGGATTATTATATTTTGTATCTTAACTAATTTTTTCCAACAAAATGCTGGGGAAGACTACTTCGAAGAATTCCTATGCGCAATTCAGCGCTAGCACGGACAGATGTTACAGTTTATCCTTCTTAAGCAGAAACACACTTAAGCTTGGGAGACGCTGCGTCCTCACCTTTCTTCTTTGGCAGCTAACTACTAGATTCTGCTTTTGTTCCTTTAGGACTTGCATGTCCCATGAGTTTGGCCTTCCTTAACAAACACCACAAATCTCAGTTCGTCCTGCAACACAGATTCAGCAGCAGACTCGCAGCCCACACCCCCAGATTTGCTTTCGCTGCCAAGAGGCTTCGGGCACTGCAGAAATGACAAACCGCAACAAAGCACTGGATTGTACACAGGCTGGGACCCAGACCAGATCTAAGGGATTCTTTTAGTTCATTCCTTCAGCCATCCAGTAAACAACAGCTTTGCGACTTTCAGAGCTAACCATGCATGTGTATTGTTTTTCTCCCCTTCTTTCCATATTTTAAAAATCGATTTATGCATCACTGAAGTGCATTCACCTATGGGATGAAATGGAACATCTGCTTGACAGTGTGCAGTAGCAATCTATGACAGCAAATGATTACCACATCCATCTGAAATTACAAAGTGTTTTAGGATCACGGAGTCTAACTCCCTGGTCCAGAACTTCACCAGAAAACCACAATTAAATGCTTATCATCTTAAAAAAAACCCAAACAAAACCCAAACACCTGCTTTCCCTCCCCTTCCCTACCCCAGGCAACATCATAAATTCTTGATGCTCACAAGTGGTCTGGACCTCAATTTTCTGTTGGGTTTTTGCGGGGTTTTTTGGTTGGTTTTTTTTTGGGGGGGCGAGGGCCTTAATCCAAAATGCAGTACTTCCTTTGGTTTACTGCTCCTCAGTACTGACCTGCAGACTGCATACCGCCTACTGCATCACGATGGGCATGGTTTGACATACATTGCTTCGGCTTGTGGTATCACTGTAAGCAGCCACAGCCCCTTGCTTGGTGCTGCTTGTTCCACAGTCCCAGTGATGCTGCTGACACGCGACCTGCAGAGATGCTCAGAAGGGCCAGCTGCAGGAGGAGCTACCAGCAGAATCACAATAAAGCACACACATATAAAACCCACTCCATAATTAAGCAACAAGACTGCTGGAGAGCCTCTAAACTATTTCTTTCCTTACTGCTCTAAGTCACGTAGCCCATGTGTGTCTCAGCCATATAAATACTTAAGTATGAGGTTCAGGAAGCAAGGAAAGAAGGGCGCCCCCCCGCCCCCCCCCCAAAGCAAGGAAAAAAAGAAAGTTGCATTCTTCACAATCAATCGTTTAAAAAAGGCAAACTAAAAATCATCCATCATTTTAAGCTTTAATGGGTTAATTCAGTTCTAAAACGGAAGGGAAAAAAGTGATTACTGATGCTATGAATACAGCTCTACTGGTATTTATATAGACTGAAGTGCTTTTTTCCCCCTCAATCAGCAGAATATTTTCTTTTTGCACTATACAAAGTATCTTGAGTTTTAATCAGTTAGCCTGCTGTGTCCTCTCCAGGAAAATACCTTGTGAAAAAGGAATTCATCAGAATAAACTGTATACTATAGTATTTAAATATTAATAATTGACCCTAGCTTAATACAACAGCCGTAAGTAGATCATTTTACAAGGTCAGACTAACCCAAGTCAAACCATAAGTTTGACTGAGATAAAAGACATTGTGACAATTATTAATAGCTACTGCCTTTTACACCTGGAACTTGAAAATATTCAGATCCTGCTTCCATGGCTTTTAACTTTACAGCCCCAATGACTTCACTTTTGTCCTTAAACTTTTGCCAAAAGCACAGATATAATGAAAAATGTTTAAATCAAAAGGTGTCATATGGATAAAGTTTATACAGCAGATACTAAAAAGCAACATAAAATATTCCACTAAATGAGTCTATGCATATGCACCCTACGGGATGTGCAAGGCAGCCTGGTTTGGGGAAAAAGAGGCTTCGGAGTTTGTGCACAAAGAGCAGAGCAATGTATGGACGGCCCCGTTAATCCAGCCCTGAGGGACTACAGAAGAACGGAGCACTCTTATCCTGTCCAGAGTTAAAAGGTGTGCCATTTTATTTTCAGTCCTACAGCTCCATACTGAGCCCCAACCAAGGCTAAGGCTCCTTTTCTAAGTGTTAATATGAATGCCTAATAGCAGATGGCTCACATCCCAAGGAGACAACTGTGTGACCAGACCTACAGCACCTGGGTGCCTGGTGACCAGGCACAGGAACGTGGTGAGACCCGTCTGGGGTCTTGAGTAGTTCAGCAGAGCCAGACCAAAAGTCAGTGTACTGAAGCCCATTGCTTCATATGCTGGCTGTTACACCCAGCACCCGCCTGGGGCGAGGTCAGAAACCACGGGTGGACAGGAGCACTTCAGCTATAACTGAATAAGCAAGGTATATAGTATAAAGTTATATAGTATAAGTTACATAGTATACATATAAAGTTACATAGTATAAGTATAAAGAACAAGCAAGTTCCTTTCCCATATGTGAAATATTACTTTAATTGTTATATATTAAGGATAAAACATCTGTTTTATTACCATAACTTTCTACGAATTAGGTTGAAAAGATGGCATATTGGGCTTTCCTCTTTTTCCTCTGCTTTTAAAAAGCTATCACCTCCTATTTTCAGCATTTTCATCAGCATAAAAACGCACAGCTTGTTTTGCAATTTCCTCATGGCACAAATGGAATTCAAACTACTGGGGCCACACGAGTAACAACAGCTGAATACAAACCTTAATGGAGTTTGTCATAATTGTACAATGTGGCGCTTGTTCATTCATCCTGGCGGCTGGGAAATCTAGCGTGAATTAACCAATAATGCAGGTTTGCAACCAAGCAAATTAAAGTATACAATTCCACAAAGTGAATTTTGTTTATTTCCCTTTAAATATATAACTAATATATAACATTTAAATGGAGCCTTCCATCAAGATGTAACACTAGGAGAAATTTTGCAAGTACTCAAATACATTCCTTTTAATTCCAACGGAGTTGATCTTATTTCCTACATGGATTTCCTTGGTAGGTTTCCAAGCCACACACGGCAGCACCACATCTGAGGATCTGCAGACTACATCCCTTAGAAACAGGAGCAAAACCAAAAGTGAAAGCAGTGAGATCCTTGTACAACCGAAATTACAAAAACGTGCAGGGCTGATCAATATCTTCTTTCGGAGTCCCTAACTGAAGGTGTTATTACTAACACAAGAAAAGCAGCACTTAAAGACTGAGCATGGGCAAAATTAACTCAAGGTGTTTTCAGCTTGAGCTTCATTTGCAGTGTGGGCAAGGGGTTAAAGACAAGACCATGTTTCATAGCAGCTGACTGTGGGTGGAAGAGGGACTTACCAGGATACGGTCTGGCCAAAATAGAGAAAGGAAATTTAGTACCTGTCCCATAGGTTAGCACAAGCTGCTGCATTTTTTCCTGTGTCAAAGGGTCGATGTCTATTTTATGCACCTTCCATGAGCATGAGCCACATGATGGCACCTCTTCCCCATGTGTTGGCAGCAGCAACTGCTAGTGCTGCACCCGGACCTTCCCAGGGATGCTAGAAAGCAGCTGAGATGTCAGTCCAGGCATTGCCAGCCTCACACCCAGTGCCAGTGTAAGACCACAGGCAGTGGGCATCATCCTGGCAATCAGATAAACCCCCAGCCTGAGGGAGAAAAATAACTTTGCGTTCTGCAAAACTTACTAGGTTACTTCCTAGGGCAGAAGAGTGGGGTTACCTTCCATTTCATTCAACTGTAGTTAACCAAACCCAGGCATGATTTCTCAGATGTCATAACACATGGGCTAATTAAGTATTCTCAATTTAGTAATTCACTGAACACTGACTATGAAACAAATTATTATGCAAATAAACACAAGAGAGACTGAAATTCCCCATCAGCTACCGTGGTCACTGTCGCTAAGCTATTTTACTCATTACTCAACATTTCATGTGTCACCAGTCACAGACCTGACAAGCTAAAGGATACCATGAAAGACAATTATCTTAATGAAATACATTTAGCAGGAATACATAATAAGCCTGATTACAATAGGAAGAATTCAAGACTACTTACCACGACTATTTTTAGTCACATGATAACTGCCAAAGTGATGGGGGTATTAAGTTACGGAGTAGAACCTCTATAGCAGGCTTTGAAGCAAAATGTCACCAACATCAATCAGCCTACTTTGATAATACTTCTGACAGTAAAACTTTTGATTCACTGAGCCAATCCAGCATTTTTGTGCGCTGATTACAGCCAGTACAGCATCTACACACCACAATACCGCATCTTTTTAATGCAGGAGAAACTCCAAAATTAAGGCCTCTACAGTATATATAAACATAGGTACCAGAGCAATTGTTCTCCCGATTTTTTTCCTCCTCTTCTCTTTAACGACACCGGTCAAACGAGCTTAAAGGTGCTAATGAAATGTGTTGATGGCACAAAATTGGAGGCATTGTCAAAACAAATGTAAACAGAATGGCGTACAGGAAGATTAGGTGACTTCGAGGACTGGAATATTAGGAAAAGAGTGTAATTCAGCAGCATGAAAGACGAGGTCACTCAGGCACTACTAAGATGAGGAGCTACCAACAAGAATATGGACTGCTATAAATGTCAGTCGGTGGTGGGAAGATTACCTGAGTACAAGGTAGATCTATACGCTTGGCTCAATCAAAATGTAACTTTCAACCACCGACATAATGTAGCCATGGAAAGAAGCACTGGGAATTCTGAGTATTTCCAGCAGGGAATTTCTAATGTCCTGGCACAACCTCATCTACAACACTGTGGTTTCCCCAATCGCAGGATGAATCGATTAGAGGAAAGTAACTTGAACAACATAAGCAACTGAAAGCTTCTTACAAGAGGTGAATAAAAGTTTAGCAAAATGTGGATTGAGAGGTTTGGATGCTTCGTTTAATTAAAACAGATTGCATAGAATTTGATTTTTTTCCCCTGCCAAAGAAGAGTCGTCTCCAACAGCATGACAACTGCCAGTGCCAGAATATATGATAGATATCTCTAATACGCTCCAATCCTCCAGCTATTTTCAGCTCGGGAACCTTCTGTGCCTGACGAGGATTATGTATGTTCAATACATTTCTCTTCCATGAACTTCTCCAGTCTCACCGTGAACTCACATAAACTTTTAGCATCCATATCCTAACTCCTGTGGTTTATTTTCAACCTGAAACCCTACAGTCAGTTTACATCCTGACATACACATACAGCAAAGTTGTCTCTCAAAACAGAGCTAAGAAGAAGACAGTTTGAGAACATTTGGCTGGCCAAAGATCTCTAGGAACCTTACAAAAGTCATTACAGGGTCTCAGGAAAGAAAATAGTCCTGGTATCTCTTAAACTTCCAGCAAGCCAAAAGGCATGTCCCATGGTGAAGGTTTGTACAGGCCAGCAAGATCTTTCACAATATCAGAGTAATAGGGGTTAACACCATGACGTCCAAAAGGTTTTTCAGCTCCACTACTGTGACAAAAAGCAACAGCCATGCTCACGTATAACAACAGTATTTTGCTTGTGTGTAAATGTGAACCTAGAAAGCAGGTCATCACAAACGTGTGTGTGTCCGTGTGTGTGTGCAAGGTAACTCCTCCTCCAACTTCTGAGTGCTTCCCTTGCTCTCCCAGGAGGCACTCAGGAGGGGCATTAGCTCCATTAAGAGTCCAACTGAGTGCTGTGAAAAGGATTTTTGGCATGATGGAGTGACTGCTGCACTGATGTGCCTGCAGGACCTTGTCCCTGGCGTTCTTGGTGCTTCCAGGGGCAGGGACCCGTGTTTCATCACTAATTACAAGAAAAAGGGGAGGAGAGGAAGACATCTGTGGCAAGCACCAGGAAGAACAGCAAAGATAGTTCATAACCAAAATACTCATGCTTACTACATGTATGCTTAACACATACCTCAAGGAGGCAAACTAGGAGACAGAAGGGTCCCACTTCCCAAAGATTTTGAGAAAGCACATGACAGAGGGGAATGGTTCCACAGGGCACAGCGACCCAACTCAACAGATCCCTCTTCCGCCTCTGCACAAGCTCTGACACACACACACAACTACCACAGCGAAAGATTGGATCATCTTCTGCTGTTTTATCTAGCAGAAACAAAGAAGCACCAAGCAAACCCACACCTCACAGCTCGCTGTGCAACTGCAGCTTAACTCCCAGTGCCGCCTCGGACATCTGTGCTGCACCTACCCTAAGACCAAATTTAAGAAAAACCACTGTCAGGGACAAGGCCAATGTCCAGTTCAAAGTTCAGGAGCTTTAAAAAAAAAAGCATTGGGCTTCCCTAGCAAAGGAAGTGAAGGTTAGTTTTATCTATTATCAAACAGTCTAGTACCAAGGGCCGAGGACTGAGAAGTCCAAACAGATTTTTAAAAAATTATTCCACCCCATGCTGCTTTGCAAAATTTATTCCATTTTTTGTATACTACCCTCTACTACACAATGCTTTCCTCTCCGCCGCACCACAGGAAGTGTTTGAACAGCATGCAGTCAAGTACATCTTTAGAACAATTATAGCACCCTTAACACTTTATATTTTATTATCCATAGTCCCCAAGCACGCACGCATGCAGATTATCCCTGCTTTATAGATGAGGAAGCAAACTGCACTGCAGGTGGTCCCTCAGCGAGTCAGCATCAGAGGCAGACCCCCTGCTCAGGGGTCATAATATTTTTCTAGGAAATTAAACAAGCCAGAATTTCAGCTTGTCAGCATTTACTTGAAAACAGCTCACCTAAGTGAGCAACATTCCTGATGAAAACAGCTGGACAAATAAGACTCTCAGCTTGGCTTTTGAACAAACAAAAAAGCACAAAGAAAAAGTCACTGGAGAGGAAGATCAGACTAAATTTTTTTTCAAAGGGATAGAGGGAATGGAGATTTCATAAGCAAACAAAACCCTCCAAAAATTAACTTTGGATTATCTTGAAATATTTTGTTGAGGTGAAAAAAAGGAATCTTTGTTTCATATTTGTGTTACTCAACCTTCCTCCAACCTTATTTTAAGGCTTTTTAAATTTAAGAGTCAGGTTTAAAAGGGAAAGTATAAAAAATGTTGCATTTTATTATTCTAACATATCCCTTCCCTCTCCCAAATACTGTCATTTTCAGGGTTGAAGTTATTCTCCACATTAACTAGAAATATGTGAAAAGTGTCGTGCCCCTAAAATTCCATTTCTGGGGCGAAAAGACACATGCACGGAGCGGACAGGAATCAACACGGGGCACTACTAACAGAGCCAGACTGCTCCCTGGAGAATTGCATGTGTGGGAGAGACCCTCCATCCACCCCAAGCGTCCACTCCATTTCCGAACATCACTACTGGACTCCTAGCACGACCTGTGCCTCCAGAACACCCCACTAGGCACCTGTGCTGCTGAATAATTCCAGCTGCAGGAGAATCCCTGCAAACCCAGAGACAGCAGAGCACAGCAATCTCGTTCTCCACACAGGACCAAGCCACCAGCCAGAAGGTCCTGCTGGAGCCATACGGCATCTCCACGTAGCATCGCCCACTGATCCAAGATCTGCTAGGCTGACTCCAAACCAGCTTACAAACTCACCACCCTCCCTCCAGCCTTCTTCCTACCAGGATAGACAGTTCAATAAAACTTTGCAAGATGACCCACGGGGTGCTGGAAGGTGAAGCCACAGATGACATCACCACTAAATCTGTCAAGCTGCGTGTGCTGGTCCGTAACGCGGCACATCAGCAAAGACAGGCAGAGCCTCAGCTGGGAGCACGTGAAGCAACACGGGACCAAGGCTTCAGCAAGCACAACTGAGGAGCTGCACGACGCAGGAGCTACCCAGGCTTCTCACCCGGGTGTTAACTCACCCGCTCCAAATATTTAGAGTAACTGTTGTACCAGTCACTTGTCAAATGCTTTCAGTAGCGGTAAGGAATAACCATGAGGATAAACCTGAGCCTGCTCTGCATGGTGTCTCCCTCAAGCATCTTGAATTTGTTGTGCTAGAACAGTATTTCAGACCTGCCTACAAACCAACACTGTTACCGGCAGCCGTTCTGCACTGCTTCTTACCTCCTCACTGCACGCTTACTCCACTTCTTTGGTAGCATGCTTTTAAAGTGGAACAAATTAAACCCAATTCAGAAAAGGTCTCATCTTCACTGGAAGATAGATATCTGTTGTAAACATCCTGTTAGGGCAGAGCAAGACTCGGCTATTTAAAATTATATGAATCCTCCTAGGTCTCTTTTCATATGGACACTTGTCAAGTGGATTACAATTTCACCTGAACAATAAAAACTATTAGGCATCTCCATACAGACTAGTCTTTATTCAGTGGGTTAAGTTCACTTGAGGAAATAAACTTATTCTAGAACAGGACTTTGAATCAAAACATTACTCAGAAATAGCTACTCTGCTGTAAATTTATATACTACCTTAATCCTATTTATCTTCCTTGCACGCGTATCTTCTTATAAGAAAGCATTCACCCAGGAAGTTTGGTTTTAAATTCACACCCTACTATATTTCACAACAACTTCCCCATGCAGAAAAAGCATTTATTTACATGAGTAAAGTACTGCAAAGTTGATGAGGGTACAAATACACATCATGCTGATTGCTCGCCACTAACTCCCTACACAGGCATTTACCAGCGCACCAAAACCACATGGCAGCTTGCCTGATTCCCCGCGTAGACAAACCCAACCCCATGCAGGTAAACCCAGTCCCTTCGTTTCAGCTGCTCATGGTGGGTTTCAGTCCAGTTTTGGCCTGCAAGTAAGTTTTGCCATGACCTGATGGCAATCCCATCCCCGTGATATGGCTCCCGTCACAACTGGGAGACTTCGAAGGCATGAGCAGCCAGCCGCTCACCACTGCGGCTCCCAGCTGCAGCGGTGTCACACCGCGCTTCCCCAGGGCGTTGCTTCCTACCA
Source organism: Fregata magnificens (assembly GCA_013389945.1). Classification (NCBI taxonomy): domain Eukaryota; kingdom Metazoa; phylum Chordata; class Aves; order Suliformes; family Fregatidae; genus Fregata; species Fregata magnificens. The sequence goes on along the minus strand of WAAD01010295.1, from coordinate 162,532 downwards.
AACCACCCCTGGACCATCAGCCTTTCTAAAAACTCAGTCACTTGAGTGAAATTTGGCTAGGGACTTCCACGATGCCCACCTGACCCCACGGCCTCAGTCTCTGGAGGCACGTGAGACTGGAGGCAGAGCGCACCCAGAAAGGCCTTCTAGCTTCAAAACAGTGGGTGCACGTTGAAGTTCACTGCTTTAACGTGCGTTTGCACAAGTGTCCGCGCACACCTGCACAGCATCTCCTGACAGACGAGAGCATGCATTGGCCCACGCAAGTTCTGCCACACGGAGGGGAAAAGGAGGGGTGAGCAGAGCCACAGGAGGAACCCAGAGATGGGGACAGGGGCGCGCACCCACCCAGACTGGCATTTCATTTTTTACCAGAGCTGGCAGAGGCGGGCCGAGCCCGGGGCCGGCCCGCGGGCACCGCCGCCCGGGGGCCGCCGA
>WAAD01010295.1:69024-161674 GCA_013389945.1 Fregata magnificens | reverse complement strand
CAGGAAGCCCTGCCGGCCCTCCACCGCTCCCGCCCCGCGCCGCGGCTGCGGCAGTGATAAAGTGCAGGTAATGAGGAGGGTGGAGGAGGCGCGGGCGGGAAGAGGCAGAAAGTCCTGTTAACTCCTTTGCGCTCGGGGACCGCCGCCCGGGCCGTGTCCCCACCTCTCCCGGTGGCCTGCGCCCAGCGCGGATCCCGTACCCACGGGGGGGGGACACGGGGAAGAGGCGGCGGGTCCGAGCTGAGGCGAGCGGAGGTCGGGCTCCTCCGGGGGCTGGGCGGTCTCTGCTCGCCCCTGGAGGCTGTCAAGGCCAGGCTGGAGGACGCCCCGAGCTGAGCCTGCCTGGGCTGGAGGCTTCCCAGGGTCCCCACCTGCCCGAGTCACCCTATGATCCCCAGGGCTTATTTCTGGCTGTAAGGGGCGAAGCGCTTCCCCGCTCCCTTCCCAGTGGATTCTTGACTCCGTGAGGTGTTTTGTCCTCCATGTCAGCATTGATACTGGAGAAACTGAGCAGTTCGTCCCAGGTGAATGACTTGCTTCCAGTCACTCAGGTAATCCCCGGAAGGGAACCCTCAATGCCAGAAACCAGTTCCTTTACTCTTTACGTAAGGAAGAAGGATACGTTCGAGGCACTTGCCTAGAATTCAGTCAGTACCTCGAATTATGGGGGCTTTATGTAATCTCTGGAGTCTGCCTTTTCTGCCTCAGTGGTACAGGTGTTGCTTCCTTCCTGCCAGACTCTATTCTTATCTGTTTAGATCAGAGAACTGAATGGAAGGTGGGGCGCTCCTTACATATATCCTCTGCCTCAGAGCTACAAATAAGGCTGACCCACTCTTCCAGGTTGAGTTCACCAGTGCCTAAATGTCTCGGTAAATGACATTGTAAGTTAAGCCAATCTCACAGACACGTTATGGAAAGCTGTCACCCTGTCCCAAACAAGAGGTGCCATTGGTTTAAGGGACTGACCCTAGTGCTCATCCAGCCCTGCAGGGAACTGGCTTAACCATGAAACTAACCTTGCAAAAAAAGGAAGAATTTTTTCCTCACTGATGTCCTCCCTAAACCAGCTCCTCTGGAATCGCAGAGGTACCCGTAGTGGGAGGGAGGTGGCAGATGTGCCCAACCTGTGTCAGGGTGCCGAGATGCAGAACGGCCCCTTCCAGCATCACTGTGACATGGGGTTATCTGTCACCTGAACGCAGCAGCAGCAGCCCAGCCTTTCAGCTACACTGACCTGACAGCACGCTGCTGCAAAAAGGTGATCCTGCCTACAACCCATGGATGTGGATTCCCTTTGCATCCCTTATGTGGGATCTGGTAACCGTCTGACTTCAGTCAGCTGATCAGTCTGGTGGAAAAATAACACTTCAGAAAACAATTAATTTTCCATTGGCCAGGCAGCTGAATTGATCTGCCTTGTGACCACACAGCTGCAGGATCGAGGAAGGCAGAAACCTGGACGTGAGGGGAAGCAGAACTGCTCCTTTCAGCAGCTGTCCATCATTAGATCAGCTTAACTGCATCCTGTGCACAGGACTTCATGAGCAGCACAAACCAGGACGACCCGGGTACTCGTGAAAAGGGCAGGGTTTGCTCCAGCCACATTCTGCTGCCACTTCCTTCCTGCTGGTACCAACAATTATTGCCCATTACATGAGCCAAATCTGAAATGTTATGTGTAAAAAAAAAAATCAGCTATTTTAGTGGAGTGATATGGTCCATCACATGACGCCTGTTGCTGACACAAAAAACAGAAAAGGGACAGGAATGTGACAGCCCTAACTTAGATGAAAAGTGTGCTGCAGACCCCTCAACCCCAAAACAGCAGGGAGATCTGTGAGCCCCAATCGGCAACATCAACACTAGCCCTTTCGCAAGGGCAAGTAGGATTATGCCATAAAGATGCTTTAGCCAAGGCCACGCTGCATAATCAGGCATGAGGAACACGAAGAGCACTGGCTGTTCTGTGCGATGCCTCGTGTCCCAAACATTTCCATTATTTCACTTGATTTGTGCTCTCCAGCTGCCCTGCAATGTGGTTTTGACAGCTGTGTTGCCTGGCAGCCACTTTGTCACAGCTCAGGATGTAATTATGAGGAGAGGTGTATCTGCACCCAAAAGAATAACGGATCCTTAGTGCACGGGCTTCACAAAAGGACCGTATTCTTTGTCTGAGTCTTCAGGCGCTGCTACAATACGAACAGCAGCAAGACAACTCAATAAAGTGTGACTTAGTGTGACAGACTGGGGTATAACCAGAAGTAATTTGATTATGTTAAAAAAGGGTAAAATTATGCCAGTGCTCAGAATTTCTTGTTTGTTTTTTAACAGAGCAAGGTAAGTATAACTTGTGAACAGTGTCAAAAGAGAAATAAATATGCTCTACAGTGCATTTAAAAATAATCATCAGCTGCCGGATAACATAATTTGGACTAACTATTGTCAGGAAAATGGAGTAGATAGTAGTGAGGTCTTTCTAGTTTGGATCATTCCAGTTTTGGGGAAGATCGTCATAGGAATTGTTTAAAATTAAATCTTGTATTGCTTTTTTTGTGAAGTCGCAGAAGGTTTAGCTTGGTCAATGAGTCTGATATACCTGTTCTTTTTCCTCACAGGAAAGGGGCGGGGGGGAGAGCAAAACCAGATCTGGTCAGGAAGTGTTTGGCAAAACAGTTTCATTTAAAAAAACCAAAAGTGTGTTGCAGCCCAAATGTTGTGTTCAGAGTATCTTGCTTCCAGTGAACTGTCACTGAAGGAAGAGAAGGGCTCTGCGGGAACGGGGTCCCTGTTCTTGGCAGGTCTGGCCCCCAGCTGACTGCGGATTTCCTGCCCCTGACAGGCACCAGCAGTAACACAAAAGGGATATCAGATCCACTGACCGTGTGCAGGCACTGGGGAACTTCCAGTTCTCCAGATTAAACACTTTTAATTTGGTCCGATATAAAGCAAAAGCAGGGAGATACTCTCTCTGGTGCTTCTACCAAGAAATCTAGATTTGCATATACTTCCCAGAGTAGAGTCTGGACAAGGTTTTGTTCTCTCGCTTGCAAAAGACTTCACATAAATATAGGAACATGTATGTTTAAATGGATACAGGATGGAGTCTAGAGACCTAAGCAGGTTTACTGCAAACTTTACAGATGTGGGGCCTGGGAGTGTCTGCTTTTTTTGAATGTGTTTGTTTTTTCTTTCATGGTGTAGCACAATCAAAAGAAATGCAGTAAAAACAATACAAGTTGTTTCATGCCTGTATGCATTTCATATCAGTTTTTAAGTAGATCATTGCAAGAAAAGAATGATCTGGAATCAGACATTTTCTGACAAAGCATAATAAACACTCATTTTGGACTTACAGTATTAGGAGTTCTTGACTCCATTGGAATAAATGATAGATGCCACTTTGGATTTCCCTGCATGAAGTGAAGATAGGTAGTGCAGGGATAGAACTGGGGAGTACTGGGGTGCAGGAGCCAGATGTGAGGAAGCCGTCGACAGGCAGCGATCCTGAGCCAGCTGCTTGCAGCAGTCCTTTTTGAATATTTGCTCTCCCTGACCTGGCAGAAGGCATTCAAAAGAAAGCAAGTTTTTTTCCAAAGCAACAACACTCACTGTACAACCAGCCAAACATCACTTCCCCTTCCCCAGGCAGTCCTGCTGGAGTGGGGACGGGGGGGCGATGCTTTTCTACCCTTTCAGAAACTGAGTCGATTTTCTTCTTCCCATCTCTTCAGAAGGCAAGCAAGCAGGTTTTTCTTCATAACAGCTCTTCTCCCATGCAGGAGGAGGCAAGCTGTGCGCTGCCCATCTCCCTGTACCACATCTGGATGAACCTCAAAGGAGGTCCCCTTCTGCGGGACTTGTCCTGTGCTCTCACAAGAATTGTATCCTGCAAACTTTACTTTGCCAAATGTTACTCCAGGCCCAAAGCATATGAATTGCAGACTGTCTCTGTTATGCTCTGAGACCCTGCCAGCTCTCAGGCCCCTGACATGGGATAGTCTGCCCTGGCAGATTCTTATTTCTGGCTTTAAACATGCTGCGTGCAATGACCCAGTAAACGAGAAGGGCTGGGGGAAGGCTTTGCTCCATCCTGCTGCTTTGGTGCTTCAAAGGGGTTTTGGGGCACATTCCCCAGTCCCAAGAAGGGACACGCGTGCCCCTCATCACTTCAGCCACAGCGCAAGTGTGGCAGGTGACTATCCAAGTACCGCGTTGTGGGCTGGAGACGCACACTGCAGAAGTCTGGGCACCTCTCACCTTCTTCTGCTTTGGAAAGTTGTCATTGGTTCATCCAACTTCAAAACAAAACCAATCTGTTCACCCTCAGAGCTGCTAGGGATCGGCTTTTTGGCTGAATAACTAGCTTTAAGCTTTTGAGTTGTTAGCTCCCTTCCACCTGATCAAAGGGTGGGATCTCAGTTGCCTTTTAAATGTTGGCTATCGCCAACTGGCTGCAGGTATAAACAGCATAAATCAGTTATCAGAGCCATATACATCCGGGGCATGTATGTGGGTCATACATACTTTTTTTTTTAAGTCATCGATTTAGTTTCTCAAGTCTTTTTTTTTTTTGAAAGAAAAATTTCCAGCTGATTTAGTACCATGTCATCACATAGACCAAATATTCAGTGACTTAAGCTCAGAAGCACTGCTTGCAGCATTTCCGGGATGTGAAAGGCCTGCAAAATGTAATATGCGCTCAGCAACGGAAAGATACCAGAATGGGAACGGGGCACAGGGAAGCAGATCAGCGCAGGGTGTGACTTGAAAGACAGCAGAACAGGAGAATAACTACAAAAAAGAGGGAAGAGGTGAAAGATAAAGGAGATGTATGAGTAGGTGAAATATTTCAAGTAGTTTCATGATTTGTGTGACTCATAGCTGGAAAGGCTGAAGCTGCCTCTATTAATTCAACCCCCAGTTTTCTGTTGACAGGCTGTGAACCTCTTCACTTTAGCAACTGAGCCTTTCCGCCCCTGCATCGTGCTAACAGCCACCTGCCCCTCTGCCCCCAGCGCCTCTTTCAGGCTTCAAAACTCGAGGCATCTTCAAATGGCTGCTCAGCCCATGTCCTGCCTGCGATTCATCCAGGGAATCGGGGCACGGTCCCTGCTCTTGACTCTTCAGCGCTCAAAGATGAGAGAGCTCGGGAGCATCCTGAGCCGCTGGGTTTGCTACTGCCGTTGTTTGAACCAGAACTGGGGCACTGGTCAGAGGACAGGTGGGAGGTGGTGTGTGTGTAGGGCGGTGTTTGTAATCCTAAATGGATCTCTTTTTGCATTTCCTTCAGTCATTTGGTCCTTTTTAAGACTCACTGGGCCATGACGACAAGGGGAAAACTAATGTTAAGTATAGCCAAAAGCATTGTCTGGTGCATGGCAAAACTTTTGCTTTAATACAAACCCAAGGAAGAGTGCATTTGCTGTGGTAATTGTAATTTGCCAGAGCTAATGAACCTGACTCAACTCTTCAGTTTGATTTGTCTTTTTAACATACTTGGAAGCAGGGGACCTTATGACCCCTCAGGGAAATTAAAACTCTTAAAGCTCTCATGTCTGGCCTTTTCTGTCAAAACAGTGTTGTCATTGAGCTATTGCTCTTTCTCTTACAGGCCAGAATTAAACTCCAAAGCCAATAAGAACCTCAGTGGAGTTTGTTCAGTATTTCTTTTTTTGGTAACTAAACACAGAAATCTCAAAATGACAAATCAATATCTTTTAATTAAAAATTTAAAAAGAAACACATAAATGGACCCGAGGAATCAGGAAGTTTTTCTGACAGCTGCAACCAAAATTCAAGTTTCTTTACCCCCAGGCACAGGAGCATATTCGTGATTTTTTTTGTTAAATGTTCAATGAGAGAAGCTTTACATACATTTACAGAAGAGACTGTGTAGGAGATTTTGAAAGAGACAAATTGCAATTAGGTGCTAAATTCTCACTGAAAGTCAATGGAAAATGTCCCCAGTGTGATTGATGGTTAATCTGCATATTTATCTCTTCTTCCTTAGCTGTTAAATTCTGTATTTATGTTTAAATTCATGTTTTCTGTTTTAATTCGTATTTTATGTTTGTTCTCCGTATGTATAAGTGTGAGAATGCTTTAGCCAGATTTTGTAGAAACTGGGTTTAAGACACTGTGCTCCCCCTTTGTACATCTGAGACCTCTCTGTGAATCTTCAAACGCTTAAGCTCGTCGAGCACATTTGACAGAGGTATTGAAATCCAAAAACTATTAAGTCCTTAAAAGTATTCTGAAAATAGGCAGCCAGTTAAGAGCTGCAGTTAATGCTTCACTGAGGTAAAAAGGACAGCGTTTCATATGAGACCTTAGAATATCCAGATAGGGTCTCAACCTCAAGACACAAATCCATAGAAAATCAGGCTTCATTGATCCCCCTGCTCACAGAACCACTACAGAACTGTGTGAGAGCGAGCTATACGTGTTTCTGTAGCATATACATGCCTACAGCATCCACTCAGCTTTCATATGGGCAAGCTACTGTAATGTAACAGTAATGACTTTCTCATATGATTATAGTATCATTTGCAAAAAGAGATATTTGCATATATGTGCACACATATATGCAAGGTCGCCTTTTGTTTTAAGTACAGTGTCAGTATCTCTCGCTGCCTCCATGTGAACAGACCTTAGCCCCACATAATCTCTCTGATGAAGGGAAAATACAAAACCACATGCCAAATATTTTGAGTTCTCAGCATAAACCTGGATCCATGTTGACAAGCTTTTCCCAGGGACAGTAAACCCAGTAAAATATTTTCATTCCAATTTCTTGAGAGGTTGGAAAAATCAACAAAAGAATAGCATGAGACCAATTGCCAGAAATAATATTACCATTTTAAACATAAAACCATCTCACAACATCTTGTGAGTAATGAAATGCTTTAAAACATTTTCTTTAATTTGGTTTGTTTGTGTTGTGTTCTGGCTTTTGTTTTGTTTTAAATGTGCCTGATTTTTCCTTGAATAAGAGCACCGTAGCTGTTGAACAGGAACAGCGAGGCAGGTGACTGGCAGAGAAAATCGCGTCCGATCGGGGGTTCAGAAGAGAGTCTCCGCTGTACAAGGGATGGTGTAGGTTTGCTCAGTGGCTAGATAGGTTTCTCTGCTTTTGCTAAGGATAGCATTTCCTCCTGGTAGGGGTAGTCAAGTACAGCCAGCTTAGCACCAGAAGACGTAATAAGGCTGTGGACAAATCCAGGTGGCTTTGTCCTTTCCTTTTGGGTGGTGGTAGAGCAGGGAGGGCTCACTCCAGCAAGTCTGCTGGTATAAGCCAAAGGCCAGGGAGAGATGTTGTCTTCCACATCTGCCAGAGTGGGAAGGCCAAGTGCTCTTGAAGCATGCACGTGCCTATAGTCTAGTAATGGCTTTTGAATGGACCCACACAAGGGCATTTTCAACACTGTGTCCAGAGTTACAGCTTGATGAGCCCTCAAGTCTCGCTCCAACAGCCCTCCTGGGATTCCTGACTGTTCAGTTGTCCTGTGGGACAACTGTTCAAAGGGTCTGTGGAAAAACATGATCAAAGCAATCTTGTCATTATTTTTGTAATGACCCATTCAAGGAAGTAGCAGACAGCAGGGGCAGGGAAGGAGAGTTGGCTGACCAAAACAGCTCTGCCTATGCTGAGATATCCAGCACACCTGGAGAAAAGAAGAAATTGGCTGTGTCCTGCCTACCCCAGTCCCTTTCCCCTTCAGCCTCCTCTAACTGCTTACAGACATCCCTGGAGACTTCTGAAAGGCAACAGGAGTTGGGGAGTTAAAGAAATTGGGAGAGCAAACCAGTTTACTCTAGGATGTAAACTGGTGGGTCCAGTAGACACCATCCATGGAAGGTTATCGATGCTGGCTTGTAAAGAGGGGTGGGTTTTAGTGAGAGCCTCGGCTACCTCTAGAGATGGAAAATGTTTATGATTTTTGATCTTGCCAGGTGTATTTCTATGTGAGAACAGTACTAGCTCTGGGGTGTGCATGCATTTAGCTGTCTGAAATGTGTTTAGGTCAACCTGGGAGCACCCAGCACTGCAAAACAGGGCACTATGGTCCAGTCCCCTGACAAGCCATGTCAGCAGCCATGTAAAACCTGCTGGAGGAGAGTCCCAGCAAATGCACAGCATTTTTCTGGACCTATGCCTGAGAAAGACATAAGATGAATTTTCCTTGCCCATGAGAAAAAACTGTTCCTTCTCACTGAAGCCCTGGAAGGAGACCTTCTTTGTACTCTGCCTGCAAGACATTTACAGTGTTTTCGGAGACTTGGATATGCTACCATTGTAAACAATGCTGTATCTGTAACTGTAATGAAATAAAATTATAAAGTCATATAAAGGTTACACTATTTCTAACAAAATACCAAACCAAATTAATCTAATTAACAAGTTGATATTGAACATACTAACTTACGGACATGCAATTCCTAAACTGTCTAATGATGTATTAAGCTAACAGCCCAAACAACAGCATGTATCAAAGGAAATTTCAGGCAGACGTTCTGCCAACTGGAGGACTTGGCTAAACTAATACATTTGTAGCTGAGACTAATTTTTGAATTAGAGCTTCAGTAATACTCTTATGGCAGCCTGCCTAGACTGTTGTGGTTAGACAATAGCAATTCTTCCCTTTTCTTCCAGTATTTTTACTCATTTGCAACACAATTTGTGAAGAATATAACTTGAAAGCCAGCCCAGCATCCCACATCGCAATTAACAGTCAAACCTCTAAGATAATAATTAAAAGACATACATTATTGCCCCAACCTTATATGTGACTGCCTCAATACGGTCAGATGTTTACAGCTAGACACTTATTTCTAAACATTGTCCTCAGCAGCAATTCTAAAAAAAGCCCTAACAGACATTAAAGAAGGACATTTGTCTCAGGGAGACTGACTTGCTGTTTAATTAAGAACTAGGTAGCTTTCTGGTAATAGTAAACTAATGGACTAGTAAGCTACTCTTAACTGGCTTGCAGTGACTCAATTTCTAGTATTGTTTGGGGCTTCTGACTTGTTAGAAAAGGAGAGTAAATACCTGTTGTGAATCTTTCAAAGGCTCAAGTGTGTCCCTTCCCACAGTTTTTCAACAAGCTAATAAAAGGCACCTGGGAAAAAGGGAACATGGCTGGAGAAGGCTGATGAAAATAGGATGAAATATAATGAGTCCCTCTAAGTTTATATTAGACCTGTATTACAAACTAAGAACATCTTCCTATCAGCCTTCACTGAAGCTGCCAGGCAGTAAGTGCTGATTACTGATTAATTCATGAAAAATTCTATTTTGGCAAGTGAGAATGCTGTCTGAATGGGAAGTTATTAAAACTAAATGGGTCATGTAAAATCAGACAATTTGTCCTGTGAGCTCCACTGACAAAACTGAGCCAATTTGGAGGATGTCTGAGAACTTCTTACTCTGTTTGAAAACTTTGAAGCACATCATATCTCATTGAAGACCAAATAAATGCATTTCAAAGTGGTCAAAAATGGAACGGAACAAGTTCCTCATATTGATTCTTCACCTTTGGGTTTTGTTTATCTACAATGTACCTACATGGGAACTGATCAGCCAGCCCCCCTTTCCTGTCAATGGAGAGAAACAGGAGTTTGTAGGTTTGGATTCAATCACTGTGTTTTGGATGAAGCATGTCTTACAAATGACATTTTTTCTCCACTGACTATAAAGTGAATTAAGGCAAGCAGCTCAAATCTGGGCAGCTGCACTGCAGACACCTAAATTTTGCACTGGGCTTTCATGCACACTTCTGCAAAATGGGCTTAAAATGTAACTAAGCCAGGAGGGAACATTTACATTATCCATAGCAATGCAGATTGATCATGCACAGTACCAGGAATTTTAAAAGTGGACTTTATAGGCCTGCTCCACAGTTGTTCAATTCTTACCAAAAGCTGCACAGATTTGTATTAAGAGCAGAACCCATCTATATTGCTGGTTTATTTATTTTTGTTTTCTTTGCAAAGTCCAAAATCCCCTGCCACTAATTCCCTGTCACTTAGCATTCCATAATACAAATCCATATGCCAAGAAATTTGTTATATCTAACAAGAGTTGTATTGATCTCATATACATTGTACAATACCTGTGAATGGCAGTTTATCAGTATATCAGTTGTTGGCTTGTTTATGCCAAAAAAAAAAGTGTTTGAATAACTTCAGGCAAAGTTAACAAACGTCTCAGGTAAACATATACCATACATGTTCATTGTGTTGGATATCAATTACATGCCTTAATTAAATAAACAGGCTTTATCTTTTGTTACATCACAAGAAAATGATACATACCTGCCTGTAAAACTATTTGGTAGGATCCGCAAGACAGACTCTGGGTCTGAAACCTTTGTCCTACCTAAGTTATAGAGAAAACACTAACTTTCAGAAAAGCCATATACAAACAGGCCATTTGTTGTTTAACCTGTTCTCTGGAGGCTGTGTTGCTACGGATGAATAAACAGCTCTTAGTCTGCGGACACTGGTCGGACTCACTGCGTTTTCCAGCCGCTCGCAGCCAGTAAGCACAACAGGGGAGAAGAGCAGCGGATAATGTCTGGCCAAGTAGCTAGTCAGATGCTGCTTGCCAGCCCAGCTATCAATATTATGGACATCACAACCATCACATTGACAGTCCATCATTTCATTAGGACACTGGCTGTAAGTCCAGAGCCTCTGACTTGACCACAAAGACTTCAACAACCACCAAGGTTTGCTAAAACGCAAATGTCCTCTTCCCTGGAGAAAAACGTGAGGGGCTTGTGGGGTATTACCACTGACACTGCTGACAATCAGCACACTGACTACCATATGGCCCTGTCTTCCTATCATCCACATACGCCTCCCTAGCTTTCTGGCACCACATGTGTTCCCCTGTCAGAAGCATGAAACGTGAGTGCCAGGTGGCAGAAAATAAAAGCTGAGACTATCCCACACTCCCACAAAACCTTCCTGCCCACCTCCCTGCACTGATGCTGCCAAATCTCACCCCAAGCCTTCCTGTGATTCACAGATGATTTAATCAGTTCTGAACAGACAGATCTCATGATCGAACAAGCACCAGAAATGCAAGGCACCATAAAAGGACACCGCCATACCCAGCAGTCCATCAAGGCTCCCAGTGCCCATTACCTTCAACCAGCACAAAGTTTTACATGCTGAGGAGAGGGCATGAACCAAGAACTCGGAATGCAACAGTTGCTTTTCCTCCATCATGGTAAGCAGGTGCCACTTGACAAAAATAGCTGACATGGAACCCACAGGAGAAGAGTCTCCTCTTTAAAGACGTAATTTGGCATGCAAAGTGTCCCGAGTGCATGGGTAAGAGCCTGCTATTGACTATGGTCAACCCTTCTCCACTCTATTCCTAAGCAAGCTCACAAATAAAATAAACAAAGATGAAGTGTAGCCTTGTATAACTGAAGCTTAATGTCGATATTCAGATCCTGGACTTGGATATGAAACCATTTTAGTAGATGCAAAATCTCCTCTAGTCAGTGGCTAGGCAGAAAACAACCTTTCTCACTCTCCTGGAACTGCGCATTTGATGCTGTCTCATGTACTCAGTTCCTTTTCCTGAGAAAAAACCACAAGGTCCAGGGTAACAATCTTAAATGGCCTGACCTCTTTCTGCAGCAGGGCACTCAAAAAGTAATGAGAGAAAACTGCAGCTTTATCACAAACTTTCACACAGCTCTTCTTCAACATCTACAAGCAATCACCAGATACAGCAGTTGGAAAACCAGGACTTAAGTTCCAAGTTGTTACTTGGAAAGTCACTTGTATCACCTTTCTGAAATCAAGACCTTGCATAGCATCATTTAACAGTCATTCCTGGCTGGCTAGGAAACTTGCCCCTGGTAGATTATAATCTGGTTTTAGTAAATCATGCCTTGATCATCCATCATCTGACTATAGCATCCAGTATATGTTGGCAGGAAACTGCAATTACTGTAAAATACTGCCAAGTATCTTCTCAGAAACACAGGCTATCATCACAAGCATGCCAAACTCTGCTCCCACAAGAAGCCACCCTGTTGTACACAGTTCTCCCCTCAGGAGGAGCACACAATAAAGCACACCACAGACCTGACTCAATTTGCTCAGCACATTGCAAGAATGTGCGATGCAGTTGCAGTGTAAGAACCCCGCACAAGTGGGGGGAAACGTATTTACGAACATCCACGCTCAGCTGAAAGGCTGCGAGTGATGACAAATTGAAATTACTTTTGAAATTGATTCCAACACTTAATTATGCTCACAGTTAAAACTTTGCTTTTTACAAAGATATTTATAACAAGCATTTGAGTCATCTAACTAAAATGTGATTCAGAACAGGTAAGGCTGAGAGCCCAACTTCCCTGCATATCCAAAGGGAACGGTATGGATACTAGTACATTGCTCAGGGCACGTAAACAGATGCATAGAATCAGACAGTGTGAATATCTATCTTTGCCTTCGTTAGTTTAAGATAACCTAAAGCCATGTTCCAGTTCAGGTTTGTCACCTTCACATAATTACTTTTGATATAGCAGAGAAACATTGAAGCAGAGCAAATCTGTTTGTGGATGTAGTGAGAATCGTAACACTGCAACACGCAATCAGCAGCACAGCTGGAACTTCAGCCCACACTTCTGTGCTTCCCTAGCTTGGGATAGGCTTAAGTACGTACTTATGCCCTGTTCAATGGGGCCTGTAGAAACAGATTTCAGCTGTTACAACAATGCTTTTGTCTCTGGCAGGCATCTGTGTGAGGGATTCCAGCTTCTCTGATTTCCTGAGTATTGCTCGTTTCCTGGAATATTTGGAAGCCTCACAACCGTCTTCCCCATTTCTCTGACAACCTGTCCTCCAGGGCAAATGGTTCAAGTGGCTTAGTTTGGTTTGCTTTTGCTGGAGTTTCTCTTTTATTTCTGATAAGGTGTAAACAAATAACCAGGAGTGCTGGATAAAAACAAACCAACCTCCCCACATTTCATTTCTTGCCTCCTGTCCCATGGCAAAACTTGGCGTTACAAAAGATTTGCCTCATGTTCATCATCTACTGACTTCAGTGGCTACTCCTTCAGTCATAAAACTCGGGCTGTGTTCTTCTTTGTAGCTGTTTTCCAGTATATCCAATGCTGTACAACTTTGGGGCAACTCTACAGGCCGCTCTCCAGAAATGCGATGATGCTCTCTTCTCAGAGCAGCGCAACACTGGCTTGTGCTGGTGTAAGCAGGGGGCCAGGAGGCGTTCAAAAGCTGCTGAGACTCCCACGTTGCTGGCAATGACTGTGTCCCCTCGTCCCCCACCCTTGTCATTCTCCTGTTTTATTCCAGCGTGAGGCTCAGGAGAAGAAACAACAGACTGGACAGAACTATCTCAGGAGCAGAGCAGGCCCTCAAGGTCATCATGGGTAGACTATTTGATTTTCTTCTGTATCAACGACACCACGACTGTTTCAGTTTCACATCTCATTGACAAAATCAAGAGCAGAACAATGTGGGGCTGCCTTAGCTTTCTGAATGATTGAGCCTATGTTCTCTCTCTGCTCCCAGGTGGTGTAAAGCACAATCACTGTCTTTTGTTGACGGTGTTTTGCTTTCTGAAAGATTGAATTCTACATTTCAAAAACGCAGTTCACAGTGTTCTGAATTTGCCTGCTCTAGTGAATATAGGGGCAATAGTAAAACGCCAGCATGGGAGTCAGCACAGCGTGACTGCTGCAGTTTTTACACTCAGCCATGCAGAAGGCTTTGGTCGATATAGGAAATAGTTTTTTAACCCCTTCACATACACTTTCCTGCTGGAAATTCTTTACAGGCTGTTGCTTCCCTCACCTGAAGTTTTACAAGTATATCACCCACGTGAATCTGACTTTCCCTATGCATCTTTTAAATGCCCAACCAGGAAATGTTTTGTATTCAAAAGAGTCTGAAGAGGGTGAAGAGTTAAAATCTAACCCCCCATTGACAGGCATTTAGGAAAGCATGCTGTACTACAATGTCACCTTACCTGTGCTCTTGAGGCTGAAGTTTTTGAGAAAAATGTGCAATGAACGCACTGGTAATGCACAGATGTACTCACACAACATATGCACCTCGAAGTGTCTTAAATTTTATTTACTCTTACTTGGCTCTTTTTGGCATGTCCCTTTATGTAAATTCACTATGTGCATCTGTATACAGGTTTGCAATGGTATTAAGAAAGTATCTTTTGCAGTGGTATCTCTAAATCTTTGAGCAGTCTACCCATTACTGCCTCCTTAAACTGCCTACAGAATATATAAACACACTGCCTTTTATATATGCATCAACCTGGATTATGTCATTGGCATCAATTAATCTCCATTATAAGCATTTTTTTTAAAAAAGGCTGTCCAGTGCAAAGCTTTATATGAAAAATGGTATGGATAGAGGCACTAGGTTAAAAACAACTGAGTTCCCATGGCACAGGCAGTCCATCAGCTGAATCACAGTAATTGACCACGTGCATGCTCTTAGCATGCCCCAACTGCAAAGTAAAACGTGTTAGTTTAAACCACCATGAAGGTGACCACACCCTCAAACAGTCAATAGGATGCGATGAGGCTGTTACAACTTAGTCCTCAACGCGTCTTAGTACAGGCTCAGGTGTGACCTTGGCATGGTTTGGAAGCTTCCACTGTTACATGACAGGCAATAAAGAGGCAGAAGAGCCATTCATTATTATCAGATTACAGTAGAGAAAAAACCAGGGATCAAGAACTACCCATCAATGCTGCTTCAAGCAATGAGGCGTAAGATATCTCCACTGCCTCGGGCTGGTCAAGACAGTGAAATCTCACCATGTCATGAATTGTGAATCTTGGAAGCATGTGGTCCACCTCAACTCTCAGCAGTTTCAAAAAGTTATAAAGCTACTTGAAACAGAAAACTGACATTTCAAAAAAGCTCCCATGAAACACTGTTTTGTAAATTTTGGGTTCACAGCATAAATTGTTTCATTTTGACTACACAACCTGTTTATCAAACAGATACGCTGTGATTTTGTATTACAATAATGCCAGTACTGTTCCTAGCATTCTTTAATACAATCCAAAACAATGCTTACTTACTCATTTAGTGAAGCAGGTTATTTGATGCTATTGAATAATCTGCTTAATATTGATAAAACAAGCAAAGTCAGGTGATTCTCTTCAACCTGATCAAAAGTTTTTAGCAAAATCCAAAGGCTTCTGTGAAAATTTTTGATTTGAAAGAAAGGATGTAGTGCTGCAGGGGAAATGTCTCTTTCCTTGGTCAAACAGTGAAATTATACAGAGTGAGTAGGAAGAGTGCTTATAGTGTCTGCTAGCTACAAATACATTTGTGACGATACAGGTCTTATCCCTGTATGAATCCATACTTTGCTGGTCTTGGCTTCAGTCCCTTCACTTTAGGCCTTAGTCTTTCCCACACTCCACTTCCTCAAAGATTTCTGGAAACCCAAAGGAGATTTAAACAAGAAAAATAAACTCCTATTAGTCTTTGAGAAACACAGCTACTTTCTAAAAAGAGTCTCAAAATGGAAAGCAGGCTGAATAATCAAAATTTAATTTAATTTTATTCAGACAGCTGGTTAAATTCTGCAAGTCCTGAATATTCTGCTCCAAGTTATCTCCATCACAGGAGAGAGAAGCAGTAACAGAATTTATGCATAGTTCAGAAATAACTAATAGAAGATGGATAAGAAGCTGGACCATTGGGTGCAAAAGACAATGTTCAACAGTCAGTATAATTAGCATCCGGTTATGAACGGTGATACCAATGCTGGCACTGTTAAACATCTTCATCAGCAACCCAGGTGGTAGGATGGAGTGCACCCTCAGCAAATGCACAGATTAAACCAATGTAGCCAGCATGGGGAAGGAAACACTTTTTTCTCCTTGGTGTTTGTGAAGCCACTGGGTCCAGTTATACGTCTCCCAGTACAGAAGTGAGATCAAAAAACTGGAGTGAGCTGAGCAGAGGGCCACCAAGATGGTTGGGGCTGGAGCACTTGCCCAGTGAGGCAAGGCTGAGGGAACTGGGCTTGTTCAGCCTGGAAAAGAGGCAGCTTCAGGGGGACCTACCAGCAGCCTGCCAGGGCCTTTGAGGGATTGCAGAGAAGATGGGGCCAGATTCTCTTTAGAGGTGCACAGTGAAGGGATGAGAGGCAACAGACCCAAGTTTCATCAAGGGAAATTCTGACCAGATGGAAGGAAAACAATTGTACTGTGAAGGTGGTTAAGCAATGGAAGAGGTTGTCCAGAAAAAATGTGTGGTCTCCGTAAAGATACTCAAAACTAACTAGACAAGGCTCTGAGCAACCTGATGTAACTTTGAATCTGGCCCTGCTCTGAGCTGGAGCTAGGAGCACACAACCTCCAGAAGTCCCTTTCAACCTAAATTTTTTTGTGATTCTGTGACTCTTTAAAATGCTTTATATGAATTTGTAAAGAAAGGAAAGTGAATGCCTTAAAATATAACCTTTTAATTCATACAATCAGGTAAAATGAAATTTTTTATGATTGAATGTAGAAGTACTACACAAGCCTTTAATCATGCAAATGACAACTATTGCTTTCCTTCTCTACAGGTTCATAAGCTGTACTCATCAACATAATATCTGATCAACTTCTAGTAGTGCTCTAAGCAACATGACTAACATCTGGCATGTAGTTTGTTTCATGGTTACTGGCATTCTCTTCTATCTGTTTAGATCTTGACTCCTTTTGTTAGGGACATTCACATAAACAGGATGTTTCTCTTTCTGCCTGTACTGATATCATATTGATGCGAGTTCTCCTGCAATAGCCATTTTTAGCAAGGTAACATTAAAGGCGGTGATTACCAGCAAACAAAATCAAACCTGCATTCAAAATGACAAAATAAAATGGAATCTTGTCCAGATCCTGCTAGAAAAACTGCTCTCTGTCTCCACTTTATCTGATAGCAGCAAATGTAATTTGCACAGCTGCTCTTCAGGGACTTACACAAAGGCTTCAGGCTCTGGGAAGACCTAACCTTTGTTTCTTTCTGGGCTGATTCTATCTCATTTTTATAAGGTCATAAATCAAGGCTAGAAAGAGAGAAAATATATTTGGGCTTTTGAATGCAAAATGAATGAGAAAAAAAGCTGTCATTTAAAGCAAAGTCCTCCCCCCAACCCTTTTTCTTCCCAAGTGCAAGCTCCCTGCTGTACAAATCAAAAGTATGCACCGAGATGGTGCCTAAATCTTTTATGAAATGGGCCCTTCACTTGCACTTCAATGGAGCTTGCTGTGCATTAAAATTTCTTTTAATGGCAGAAGGAAATAATTCTGCAGTTAGGGCAGAGTGCTCCCTGCTGCACCTGGTATTTGGGCTTGATATGGGGCGGATGAACTACAGAAGGGAAAGAGAATTGGTGTTAGTGCCTTTATGCTGTCTCCTCATGGACCACAAGACCTGAAGGTCCCTACAGTCCCTTAAGGGTAGAAAACATGTAGCTCTTGAGATCCGTAAGGTCCCCATACATAGTCCCTGCATAGGTCTTGTGCCCACGCTATGTTGCCTGACCTGCAACATCACCCCGCAGGCATGTGGTAGCATGGGGATAGTTAAGCAATCCAAATCTCAAGCCAAGGTGGGAAGTAAGCCAGCAAGGGTGGCCAAGGTCAACATCGCTGGGTTATCTAGGGACCCAGCTGCATGCCAGCACTCTCCCACAGGGAGCACGTGGAACCACCCCTGGGAAGGTACGACCATCTTCCTCAGATCAATGTCCCTTGGCCTTCCCTCAGCCCTCCAGTGTACTCATCTCATGGCTCGAGGACACACGGGGATTTTGATATGAGATAGCTCATGGACATGCACCAATTTGCCCAGCCATGGAGAAGCAGATTCTCTGATGTCAGGCATGCTCCTTTCTTGCTCTGCTCTCTTCCTTCTCTTCTGCCACTTTGTTGCCTGCACAAGTCCCCCCCACTAACCATGAGGCAGAGGATATACAAGTATTACCTTGTTTCCCCAAATCCTCCCTCTTGCACAATATCCTCTATACCATAGGAGGCATCTCTGCAGTTCCTCACCCTTGTGCAGACATCTGAGGGTTGAAAGAATTGCTTCATTCTTTTCTTAAGTTGTTGACATTCATATAGCCCAGGCAAGACTAACTCAGATCAATGCAGCTCATAAGGGCGCGTGCTCACAGATGTATTAGCACCAGCCTTCAAAGCAACCCCCTCAAGCCCAAAAACAACAAAAAAGGAGGCTTCAAAGGATACGTCTACCCCCTCCACAACGTAACGTCCCATGCTCACTGCAAACAATAGTAACAGAAAAATCTGCCCTAACAAGATTCAAGGAAGACATTGAAGTAAACTCAGCTGGATTCCCTAGGAAAAACAGACTCCTCTAACATGGAAGAGATATTTTTTTTCTAGATGGAAGGTATGTTTAATAATACAAAAGCTGCAGTACCATCATCCAAATATTTGTTTTTATCTCTGTGCAGGCAAGCCTGGCTCTGTTCAGTCAGATCTTGCTTTGCTATACACTTCCAGTGTGGAATCCTTCCCCACATGTTTTTGAGTTTTATAAATACCCATGCTACCTCTAATGCACCCTTCATTGTATTATTTAGGTATAAACTCCAACTACAGACTCATAGGTAGAGCAGGGAAAAGCCCTCATTTCCTTATACTTTAACCTGGCATATTTTAGAGTCTCAGTTGTTGCTTTGTTTTTACCTGGCATCAGATATGAGATATAAATTGCACTTAGAATGATTTTTCATCATTGCTTCTTGCAGCTGCCAGTGAATTTATTAAAACTGAAAAGGTAATACCCCATATTCTTTTATGTATTATGAATTTTCTCTTCCAGTTCCTTTTGTCTGAACCAGAAGTCGTTGAATCTAATCAGTTTTTTAAAATACAAATTTAAGGAAAAAATGCACTAGAGGGTTGGGGGTTTTTTGACTACTAGATGTACAGCTATGATAAAAATATTTTCAACATCATGTTACAGTATGCTACACTTCTGCCTGTGCTGTCTTTGTACATTCTGTATTCTATTTTATTTTAGCCTGTTTCTCTGTGTTCAGAAGTAGATGGTAAAGTGTATCAGTACTGGATGTTCTTGTGAAGGCTTGTACTGAAGTACAGAGCTAAGATCAAAGTTCATTCATGCTTTCTAGGTACTACTGAAATGAAGTATTTGTTTTGTTACTGATAATTGTAGGAGAAGTTTGTAATGAGAGAAAAGATGTTTGCTTTCTCGGTCTATGTTTATTTAGAATATTACAATAAGACACAAGAAAAACCATTAGAAATGGCACTGAATATCTTGAATTACAATTTGTTTTAATCTTGTCTACCTAGTTACTAGCTATTCCCCAATCACTGAAATCTCATTTCCTTCTCTGAAAATTAACAACGAAGAACTATCTTTGTTGGCAGATTCTGGATAGCATTTTGGGAAGCTACATGCCATAGCTGCTTCTCGCGGTCATCCTCCATTCTCATCTTCTCATGCTAATTTACCCCAAACTCCGACTGCACAGCTGCGTAATGACTACCATACATATAGGCAGATAGATGGATAGCTCCCCATATATCTTTTGATTTCCATGTCTACCAGATTAAGGGCTCACTATCTGGAACAGTCCTTTCCTATAATCTTGTTCAGTAAAATACCTTTCTTTCTGTTCCAACTTCAAAAGACAACAAAAAGGTATCTTTTAATCTACAGTGACTGGCAGATGGCCATTACCTAGTATTTCACTTTCCCTGAGTGTAGTTTATCAATGCTGCATCGATGCCATTCTCTCTTTGATGTTACAAGACTTGAGTTTGCACAGTGGGTTTGGGTTGGTTTTTTTTTTTTTTCCAGAAATCACATTCCATTGTCTCTGCAATCATTGTCTATTCTCATTTTCACATAATTGCCACTTTATTAAGCAAAGTATTTAGAAAGTTCCTCCCAAAACCTTTCCACTGACTGCTTTTCAAAAATTAAATGCTAACAGAACAATTTCTCTCCCTTCCATCACTAGAGGAATGTTAATTAGCAGGGCTGTTTTTCTCCTTTTTTTTCAATCTTTTCCCCTCAAATCTGTATGTGATAGTTAGACACCATACTGATGTGGGTGGTGTAAGAACCAGAATAGCATAAAGAAATATTAGAACAGCACAATATGGGAGGGTACATTGCCTGTCTTAGTGCAGGTACACATAAGAAGTGGTGGTGGGGAAGGCATTTGAGAGAGGAAGTGAAGAAATGGAAGAGAATTTTTATGGTTTAGTTTGGACCCAGTGTTGCAAATATTTGCTGCTGAGGCCATACTCTGCAGACCTGACTGCATAATTTCAGATGGCACAGAATCACATTAGAAGGCAACAACAGCAGAACCAAGCCAATACTGATCCTGTGTCAAGTAAACCACAGGAGAAGGTTCATGCATTCAAAATTATTGTTTTATTTCATGCAGGCAACAGAATATTGCAGCACTGGCATTCACAGACTTTTGCTGATGCTCTAACTGGCTGCTCAGCTTTATAGGCAGACATGGCAGGAACATGCATGAAATCTTGGTTGCAGGGGTGCTCGGAGAGCAACTGTTCCAGCAACAATCACTAGCAAGTGACAGCCACCACTAGAAAGATGACACCTTTCCAAAGAAGCTGAAGCCAGGAAGCCGGTAGGATACCTTGCAATGGGAACATAGGCACAGAGAAACACGAGCCTTTCCGCCACACTACTTATTCCTGGCGGACAGACAAACATCACTCGGAAGGTTTTTGAGAGGGAGATGAGGTAGCTCAAATCCGAAGGTCCACTGAGCCAAACTACTGACCTCAGCATTGACACTTGGTACATATGCAGCTATGTAGTGGCTTGCACAACAGCCTTCTCATTTTGTGTGCGTGGCTTTTACTATCTCCCTCTGCATACTGCCTAGTAAATAGCCACCATGCCATTTTGTGTTTACTACAGCTTTTGACAAATTGAATCCTGGCAAACATGGACACAATTCTTCTGAAAAAGTAAAATTTTGCCCATTGAGAAAATTTCCTGGCCATTTCTGTGGCACCCCGCAGGCTCTGCTGGAGGGATGCGGAGAAGGAGATCCACAGCATCACAGAGCCTATCACGTCGGTATGAGTTCAGATAATGCCTAAAGGAACATTACTCTACTAAGAACATGCTTTACGAGTGGATATTGTAGAGGTGTACTGCAATGTACACATGCACTATGTACTCACAGTAAACAACATGGTGGGATTTCTTTGACAGATGTAGAGCACTGCCATCAAAAACCAGCTCCTTTCAACATGGAGTGGAGATTGCAAATAAATATCCCATCTCACCTCAAGCTTTTGACATACTACCAATCTTGAGCAGGCATTATTATCCCCAGTGCTGTGTTTTTAAAACAAGTTTTCAAAAGCACATTTTGCTCTAGGTGTACCTGCTTTAGCAGGGAGGTTGGGCAAGATGATCTCCAGAGGTCCCTTCCAACCCCAACCATTCTGTGATTCTGTGATCACATTGCTAAGGTTCACAGTTTGTAGAATCACAGAACCACTGAGGCTGGAAGGGACCTTGGGAGGCACCTAGAGAGTCTCCTGTTGAAGTTTCTTATGGCTTTGCCCAGTCAGGTCTTGAAAACCGCCAGTGACAGATTCCACAGCTTCTCTAGGCAACCTCTTCAGTTATAACCATTCTCAGTTTTCCTCTTTAAAAAGAAAAAGACTTTAAAAAGACTTTTCCATTCTAGGCAACAGAAAACATTTTTTTTTTTTTTTTCTCCTGATTTGCTGAAATGGTTTCAATAGATCTGACAAGCATCAACCAGTCAGGAGGAAATTCCAGCAGCAGTTACATAAATGCCTGAAAACAGGCGTGTTTAGAGAGAGAATGCTGATGCTGAGCCACGGCTGTGTCACTACAGGTATTGCTAGACTTGAAAGAGACAGCACTACGTTAGTAACCCCCATCTGCACGTCCCCAGGTCAGTTCTAGTTGGATGAGATGTACATTTAAATATCTTCACATCAAAGAGAAGGGAGAAATAATTACACCTACATCCTCCACTTTCATTTTTAAATCAATTCCTCCGTTGTGGTTGTCTCTAATCAAAATGCTACCTCCAAAACACTTTGCACCAGGTATATTTTTTTATATCAGGCAGAGCAATCCCTTCCTCCTGTTGTGAAGGAACAGATCGTTCAAGACAGGAGCCTGGGCTGTACTGAAGGCAGTTAAAATCACAGCCAGTTCCCAAAATAGATATCAAAAGCCCAGCAGGCTCCTCTACCCTCCATGGCTGCCCACGTCGTGGGAACCATTCCACCATAGTTATGCTCGTTAGCTCTTCTCCCACCTTCCCAGATCCAAGAAGGAGACCCTGCCTTCTGACCCCATGCTTAGTCCTGCCTACATGTTCCCTGGTCCCCCAAACTGGCTGGGTTTGGCTCAAGAATTTAGCCCTGAAGAGTGTCTGCAAATTTGTGTAGATAATTTGCATAGAAGTAAAGAATAAAGTTGGTATCTGGCTGCTTTTTTATTTCCAAACCATGCATGCTGAGGAGAAACTCAGCCTTATCTGGGGAAGCAGATTTTAAGCCACCAGCATGCGAGCACAGAGCTGATGGCATAGAGATTCCCACGTTCAGCAGATGGCAGGTAAAATACGCCATGCACTCAGCCAGGCTGGTGATAAACAGGGAAGCTCTCCTCATCCTTCAGTGGGCACAATTTGTGTTGGCACAGTCCTCAGGCTCCACAAAACCATTCCCTCTCCCTACCTGCAGTACTGCAGCGGGGCTCCAGCCATGCCTCTTAAGCAAGTAACCTTTTCCTGCATAACGGGGACACTGGCCTCCAGAGATATTTTACAGCACCCAAAGGCTCAGTAGCACTAAAAATCTCTAGGGTGAAGCACCATGGAAGTGATTGCAGACTGAACCTTGCACTGTGGTGTCCTGAGTTATAACGCCATGCCCGCAGTCACCTGGCTGGCAAAAAAAAAAAAAAAAAAAAAAAAATCGGTGTGGATGCAGTTAGCTGGAGAGAGCAGAACTTGCAAGGGAGCTTTCTGCTTTGCATCTCCTCCAAGCCTTTCACTAGCATCGCACAGCTTGGTCTGAGGACAGAGCTAGGAGCAAGTTCTGGCCTCCCAGTCTCAAGGATACAGACCCTTCAGATGCTGCAAACTCACCTTCAACAGCAGTTTGTTGCCAGGGGAACTGCCCGATTCCTATCGTGCTGCAAGAAAATCCTTCTCTCTTCCCCCCTATCTTTTTCAGCGTGTTTAGAAAATGTCAATCCTGAGGCTACCAGTACCCAGACTTCCTCTCCCAGCTCTCTCCAAAACACCATTAATGAAGCAATCAGGACAGTTCAGCAATCAGCATCTTGATATAATCCTTCCTCTTTGACAGTCAGTAGGAAATAAATCACTCACTGGAGCCTGCTACAAATACACAACCCAAGCACAGATAACATCCCTAAAAAAAGGATGTGAAAGACAAAGACTAATCAAGGATTCTGCAGCTATCAGAGGAAGGTATTTTCTATGGCAGAAAAAATACCTCATTTTCCTGAGTATTTCCCATGTGATTTTACCTTAATGCGAACTGTAAACGTAGAGCCTGGAACCCAAGAGATCTCTAGAGGTTCTGTGAATTTTCAACATCATTAATCATAGGAGTAAATGAAAGTGGAAGCAAAATACAAGCTTTCTGGTGTCCAGTATATCTATTCTTACATGAATATTAGGTGAGGTGAAGGAGAGATAGAAGTGGCCAGGAGAAAGGCCATGTAAAATTTCATCTTTTGACATAATCTAAATGGAAAAGCTGGAATGGAAATCAAAACAGTGGAACAGCAGCCTCAAAGCACTTATTGATAGCAGTAGGTTTAGCTTAGAACTCTTATGCTCCAAAGATTTTTGTAGGTACTTTGCTGATGTATGAATGCATTACAATATTTGTTTTAACATCCTCCACCACTTCTTAGGAAAGAATGAAGTCTCCCCTGATGATGGATCAAACCACGCAGAGGGTCCAGGTCAGTGTTTGGGAAAATACAGATTAGGTTTTTTGTGATGTTTGAGGATGAACTTCACCAATTCCTTTCCAGCTATTTGAGACACCTTTTAGAGCTCGACACATGCATATTCACATTTAAATTCCAGTTCAGTAGGTTTAGAAATCTATCAGCAGTGCTCTGTCCAAAGCACACTGCCTATTGCTGAACATTTCTGAAACATGCATTGATTGCAAAAAGGTAATAAATGTATTTTTACTCCAACTTTTAACTGCTTCACTCTGCAATTTATCTCATCACTCCTCTAAAAAAGCTGATGAGACTGACAGCTCATTATTATTTTTTATCTCCTGTTTAGTGATGATAGCATTAGAATTTGTCACCTTGAGAAGACACAGGGATATTCAAGTTGCAGGAACTCTATGTTGAAGGTTATAATTCTGCTTTGAAGCCCCATGTCCTAAGACTTCAAAAAGAATTTTCCTCTGCAGTAAGGAAGGGATGGAGGAAGAGGAAAAAAAACCAGCTGTAACATTGCAAGTTATGCTAGTTGATCTTGCATTATAAAAATACCTTGGAAGCTGTACCTGAATTTATCTTAGTATTTACTGAAGCCAAACCTTCTACTACCAAAGATTTAGTAACTGCAATTTGCAAATGACTGCTGAGTCTTGACCATACTACTTCATAACTTCGCTGCCGTACCTTTTTGCGCACCGTGTGTTAAAGACAAGCCAATTGAGATATTATAAAAGAATTTGATATGTCTTTCTGCTCCCTGGGCTCTCTGCTCTTATTCCCTTCAGATGACTAATGCACAAGCAGGATAAACCGAAACCAGTCTCTAATTAGCTAAGCTAATTAGTTCCAGTAAAATAAGACCCAAACCATTTCACTATTGTAGGGAAAAAAAGTAATTTCACTTCCCACTCCTAGTTTCCCCAGTTAAAACTGATCTCACCTCCTGGTATTTACACACCTGGTACCCTGCCAACATTCACACACCCTGGGAGGTTAACAGAATCAAGGAAACAGGAAAATCCATGGGCATAAAATAGGCAGCAAATATCCAAAGGGATGCTCTCCTTCGCGACTACAGCACGTACACGTGTCTGTAGCTCACCTGTTAGTTGTTTCTAATTCCTTTGCATGTAGAATGCATTATTCTGGTATTATTTTTGCCAAAACCAAGCCTTTACATTTTTTTTTTTTGCCTACATCAAAGGAGATTGGAAGTTCTTAAAAATTGAATGTTATAAGCCTAGTTTTCATTCATTACTTAGTAGCCAATTAAAAAAAGCCACAGAACATCTGGCTTCTTTGGGAGTTGTCTTATCTCCAATAACGTATGTGTGATAGAGACTGTGTTATACCAGCCCTTCCCCAAGATAGCTTCCACCTTCCAATGAAAAACAGGTGGACAGACTCATGACTAGCCCAAGACTCAGTCATATCTAAGACTGCTAGCCAAGGACAGACGCTGAACTGTACTTGGGCAGAACACCAGCAAGTACAGCAAAGGCTGGTGCGTGCGGGGGAAGGCAGCAAAGGTAGCTGGTGCCAGGACACGGAAGAGGAGCAGTGGGGAGGGAGCCTGGGAGGTACATTGCATGGGTCCGGGTGTCCGAGGGAAGGCTCTGCTGGGTGAGCGCGGACTGGGCCAGACTGGGTGGGTAAGTGGACACGGACAAGAGGTGTCAGACAGAAGACTGCTTGGTTGGTTGGAGATACTGATGATGCCTTCAGAAAGGCAGGGGAAGGGAAGTTCCCAGAGCAGCTGAGCTCGTCCTCAATGGTTTCGTCCCCTTTGTGCTCTCTGCTGCGGCTGGGTGAGGTCAATCCCCCTTCCTCTTCCTCTCTGCTTTTGTGGTGAAGTGACATCTTTGGCTCCAAACCGGACAAAGGCAGAGCAGACTGTGTGATTATTTCCTTCCCAGGGCAGGTCAGGTCTCCATCACAGAGTGTAAGACTGGGGCTGTCTTCAAACTTTTCAAGGCCACCAATACAGAGATGATGAAGGACCTGCAGCCCCCAGTGGCGGAGGAGCTGCTGCGTTTCTGCTAAGCTGCTTAGACAATTTTTGCACCCAACACAGCATCCTGCAAGAGGAAAAGGGAAAAGCGTGTTCACAAGAGAAACACTGCCCTGCAGTCAGGGGCTGTCCCCACGATTGAAGCAGGAGGCACGGCTCTCCAGAACACACAAGAAGCCAGCTCAGTGTTTCCTCTAGTTGCCCTAGTTTCTCTTCAAATATTCATTTGGAAATCCCATATTCCTAACACATGTGCTTCACGCTCAGTAAAGAAGCCTTTACAAGACAGGAAATGGCAGCCTGGCTAGCTGGGAGATGTAGGGGCTAGTCCAGCAGAAATAGGTTGGTGATTTCAGGCCAGCTTTATTCTCAGCCTGACAAAATCTGCTGGTTGTATTTAGCACAAACCCAGTATCATTTAGGCTCCCTTGGCTGGATCTGCATGTCTGTGTTTCGGGCTGTACTCATGGCACAGAGCAGCCACGCAGCCCCACCTTCATCCTCGTGGGGCACACCTCGGTGGTGTTCGGGGGGGCAGGGGGCTTTGGTGGACTTTCAGAGGAAACTTAACCAGATGCTGTGATCCAGGTGTGCAGAGAGGAAAATATACTTTAAGCCTTGCTGGGAATGCAAAAGCCTAAATGAATGACTGGCGGCATTCATCTGAAGAACCAGACTAACCCTGCTTTGGAGTAGAGGGGCAAATTACATACAGTGGAAGTGCAGAGGCCCCAGCACCGACATCTTCAATCCATGGGTCCACTCCTGTCACACACCTCCCACACACCCTCCGCCTCAAACTGGACAATTCAGAGAAGAGGAAAATGGACAGAAATCCCTTTCTCTACTTGTCTCTGCTTTGAGTTATGGCCTTGAGAACATACAAAGGGCAGTTTGGGGAACGTGACAGTGGTGCAATTCAGGGACAGCAAGTATGATATAAGCAAGCAGAAATTTCTGGTATATGTGACTGCTAACCAGCCACCTTTAGTCAGTACAAATTCAGCATAAATCAAGCAAAAAGGGATTAGGGAAAGTAAGACCTATTGCATCCTGTAAACAGTGGTGCTAAGACACTTGGGACAAACGCTAAAACCATCGTATGAAAATATAACTGCTCAAGCCAAAACAAGACCTGACAATACATTTGATACACGAGAAAGAAGCCTGCTAGACAATTCATGATATGAGAGGCTAGGAGAAATAAGGATAAACTATAATCAGCTAATATACAATCAGAGTATGTGATGCCACTTGCATCCAGAAACATATTTTTAATCAATCTTCCCCATATTACACATTTATAAAGCTTTAAAAAAGCTTGGCAGTTCAGTGGTCTTTAGTAACTATAAATCACGAGGTGTGTCAGTGGCACTGCAACCCCATAAACCAAACCTCGGCTGTTAAATGAGCAGAATCCCAACAGATCTGACACGCAATTTAACTTGTCTGGTGAAAGCTTCCAATCTGTCTTGTTCCCAAGTTATTTGGAGGCGACAGCTGATAACTGCAGCTCTGCATGTGCAGATAAAAATGTGACTCCGAGCGATCCGTAAAAACGGATGCCTAGTGAGTCGCCTTTCCTGCTGCGCGCAGCACGTCTGCCCCTCACCCAGCTGTGAAACCACAGGAGCAGGATGTGAAGCCGGCCCCAAGGTCGGACAGACGCCAGCAGGCACCCCACCACAGTCCATGGCTGTTTCCCCCCGCCCCAGACAGCTGCATCATTCTTGCCAGGGCCAAGGATCGTTCAGACACCGGCAATCGGCAGGGTGGTAAGGTTGCTGAGCCCCAAAGCACTGCAGGCAGCCTCGGTGGGTTGTTCTCGGTGTCAAGTGAGGGCTGTGTGCCGGGAAGAGGAACAAACCTTGCAGGCCTAGACAGCACCCAGGAAGGACAAAAGATTCAGCCTGGAGCCAAAACGTCCAAGCCACTGTGCTAAAATACCCCACACACTGCAGCAAACTGAGCCAAACTGAGACAGAATACTTTTTCCTAGGACTGATGGTTTTCTTAGTTACTTCTTTCTTTTTTTCAATTTCTGTGAGAATTGGTAGGGTTTTAAACACCATTTAAATGGAAATGTCAAATACTAGCAAACTGCGGTCATGGCATCTAACACAATGCAAGGTAAAGTTGGTTCTCCAGCATGTTGCTATGTGGAAACCCTATGGCACTGTAGGAGAAAAACAGTAATCAATAAAATACTATTGCATGTGGTGCTTAAAACAAAAGGCGGTATTCTTCAGAGAGCAGCGCTTGGAGAATAGACTTCTTCCGTGAGCATGCTGGTACTCAGACCTCATTAAATATAAGCACTATCAGATTAATTAGTTAATGTCTGGTAAGCCCTTTGAAGAAATATGGTATTGTGTATATCAGTGCCAGCTGTTATTTATTTCAGGGGTAGTGGGGCACATTCCATATTTGACCATGCCAGTACAATCCCCTTTGGTTTCAACTGTGAGATCTGAATAAAGAAAGGGTATAAGGTCAGGGCAGGAGTTGGCCTTTAAACTTTAAAACTCCTGCTTTTACCATCTGCCATCTCCTCCCGACTTTAAATTCTACCTCAAAGCAGATAAAACAAACTTTTCTTATACAAATGCGAGGTATCTTACACCCACAGCAAGCAGTTTTCCCCTGCCCACAGTTTCCACACAAGCCATAAAACAGTACAAGATACTCTGAGAGGGAAGCAAGCTCAGGCAGCTCCGAGACACATGAAACATGAAAATGGTAGAAGTAATACAGAATAGAGGTACGGACAACAGGGGAGTTATTACACTATGAAAGTCGCATACCCAGACTACGCTGGCTCCTAATGGTTCTGCACAAAAATCAGAGTTAGACACATCTGTGCTAATGTCAAAAGATAAGATAGATAAACACCCTAAAATGCAACCCATAAGTGTGCTTGAGAGGATTGTATTGAGGCAGGAAAATACTGGATAGAAAGCTATCAATAAATGTAAATTCTCCTAGAAAGATAATGTTAGATATCACCTCTAGTCCTCCTTAGTATTTATACCCTCCCCTGAGTTGGTCTTCACATGTTTCTTAGCCAAAAAGTTGAATGTGAAGCTCTCCACTATACCTATACGGCAGGATGCCTGAAGTCCAAAACAAGTAAGGCATCCCTAGGAGGGATGACGGGCTTTGGGTTTGGTTTTGTCTTCCAGAGAGGTCCTGTAAGGGCAGTAACAGACAAACACCTCCTACCAGCAAATATCTGTCACCGGTAGTGGTCCCTGGCCACACAGTTATGCCTCTATGCTGTAGAGAAACCCACTGTGCAATTCATCTAAGGAGGACACCACCTAAGCCATCCATTTAACGTCTGCACACAGACACGTTCGGAAAGCTCAGCCCTCCTGACGTTTCTGTTCAGACAACGCGTGGCAGGCATCTTCCTGTGTGTGAAGTCAGTACAGATCTCAGTTTTTCAGAGATGACACAAATAATTATAAATATATAAAAAATTAATATATATTATCTCATCATAATTATAGATGATACCTTTATATACTGCAGGTTATGTCAACTGTTTACTGCTTAGATCTTGCCTGTATTTGCAAGACAAGTGCATAAACTAAGAAAATGTAATTAATTCATATATGGTGCTAACTTTAAATAGTATTCTTTAATAACCCCAAGAAAGGACAATCTCATCTCCGAGAAAGAGGAACTTATTTCAAGATAAACCAGTATATGGCCTGTACGGAATTAAATTTTAGTATCCCAGGATTAATAATCCTGAAGGCTCTACCTGCATGTAAATACACCTCTCTGTCCATCCAACTGTGTAATAGCTCTGCAAAACCTCAAAGAAAGCAAAATCTTTTTTTTTCCTGAACAAATGCAAAGAGTGAAACCAGTCCGATAACTCAAACTATGAAAAATAGATTTCATTACTGAACCAAAAGGTCTGACCATTTGAGAATCCATGCTTCCAATTTATTACCTCGGAAGACTCGGAAAGTCTTTCTTTTACTACCTTAACTGTCTCCATCCATTATTCATCACAGATGCCAAATTAGACAGTTTTCATGTCACATCACTCCTAGGCAAGCCGCAGCAGCCCGCCATGCCAGCGAGGGGGCAGGGGACAGCGGGGCTGGTGTGGCACAGTTGTGTGCTGAGGACAAGGGGCCACACCAACCCACCTCCACCTTTCTCAGCCCCAGGTGAGCTGGCTCTGGGGCACAGCACATTAGGTCTCCTGCCTGTGGGAGCAGAGACAAGTTTTAATTCTCCCTGAAAGACAAGCTGGGCCATTTTGGGCCCCGACACTTGCCTACCATTACAAAAAGCAACTCCTTGTAGGATTTTACCCTAGGCTTCTTCGTATTCTTGCACCACTAAGATGTTTGGAGGAAACTCAGAGAGGGATAGGAGCAAATAAAGGAAGAAGACAGATTAAAAGGCTCCAAGGACTTTACTATTCTGCCATATAAAGTCACATCCTGACACTGTGCCTTCTACATGCCCCATCATCTTTACTCTGCCCCTATGGCCTCTCCCAGCAGCTATCGTTCTCTTTCTTCCCTGCAAAGGACTTGCAATCTCCCCCCTTCAATTATCATTCTTTCTTCTTTTCTTCCTCTTCCAGAGTATCATTTTTTAAAGGCTGTCCTGGGAGGCTGGGAAGAACTAAGACTTTTTTTGTGTGTGTGTCTGTATTCTTGTGTGTGTGTACACGTGTGTGTAACATTCCCCACTCAGGAGCAGCAGAAACACATTGTCCTTCACTGCAGTCTGAGAGGGGAAGGAGTGGAAGAGCACACACCCTTGGGGACACGCAAGGTCCCACAACTGAGGCAGGGGAGCAGCAGCGGTCACGGATTGAAGCCCCCAGTGAATCCAGCCCAGTATCCCAACAAATCCCTTGTCACGTGGTGTCAGTTCACAATCCAGTGCCCTGGATGGTGCCAGCCTCGGAGATAAGCAGGTGGGACACACATAGGCTGGCCCATTTCTTTACCACTGATATTTCAGAATCGACATTTCCCAGATAATTTTAGTTTGCTTTACCAGTTGATTCTAAGTGCAGGGGGAAATTCTGTTTTTTCTCTTAACAGTGTTATACAATATTATGTTGCACTGCTTACACACAGCCAGAGGAAAGACTAGGCTTAGCAAGTACTTCTTCTTGGCAATCAGTTTTTAAACAGATGTTCAGCTGTCGTAAGAAGCATTGTGGTAGTGGGCTGGGCCCTACTACAATGCACAGCCAAGGATGTAGCGACAATTGTACAGGATTAAACTTCCTGAATGACCTCACTTAAAGGCTCTGCAGAGACCAGATAAGAATCACACAGCTTGGCCAAGGGCCTTAAAAGGGAAAGGAAAGGGAGGGAAAAGGACTTTCTGTAAATGTGCACTTCTTTCTCCGGTTCAGGTTGTGGAGCAGCACCTGCGGGGCCTGGCAGAAAAGGGGGGCACCGCTGCTGCTCTCACTCCATTTAAACAAAGAGAGCCAAAAGGGTCAGATGTGCAAGCAGATGGCCACAGGCAGCCCTGGGACCTTACACCAGGGCACAGAACAAGCTCCCTCTCCCTGCTTCCCCAGCAGTCCTGCTGCCCTCGCCCCTTGTTGCATTGCACTTACACAGCACTTTCCATCCATTCCAGGATCCCAGGGCATGGAAAGACCCAGCAACACAAAGCTAGGGGCACCTATGCTGCAAATAATGCAATTTCCTAGCTTGCTCCTTCAATCCCCTGATCACCCACACCTCATAAATGCATCAAAAGCTGGCTCAGTCCAGCTGACAATAATCATCCCACAGTCTGAAAGCATGAAAGAAACCATTACAAATTTGGCTCCTTCCTCCTATATCAATCTTCCAACATGACCCTAGCTGGCTTTGCAACCTGAAAACACTCCACGGATGCCCACTTGCGACTTCGCAGGATACACAAGCCATACAACCTGCTGTCATGCTACCAAAACACATCTGGCAGGCTGTGATGCAGCCATTCTGAACTGCAAAGGTATTGCAAAATAATGACATCTTGGGTCATGAAGGAAACACAGATACTAGGGAGCTAAACAGGGCCAGGACATGAACTTGAACACTGCCCATACTGTTCAATTTTCAACAGGCTCCCTGGTCCAGTTGTAGCTCCCAGGCAACACCCAGGCTCACTTCAGGGGACACCACGATGTAGTGACTATTCTTAAGAGAGAAGATGGCCAAGGCTACCTTGTTCTCGAGAGAAAGAGCTCATCCATCAGCTGTGCAGCATCCCCTTGAGATGGCCAGGACATGGCTCATTTTACTTGCTCAGAGTGACCATGCGAGGCCCAGAGATGTCCCCTGGTGAGCCACTTTACCCCCCTTTCACCTGGGAACAAGGGATTGCTCCTGGGGGCAGACGCCTCTGGCAGCGGAGATGTAGCCAAAGGTATTCAAGTGCTCAGCTTCCGTTGATTTCAGACACACAAGTACCTTAAAAAAAAAATAGATGCTGAATTTTACCATAACACTGGGAGCATGATTTCATGTCACAGTTAATGTCATGTTAATGTCATGTTCCACTGGGATGGTCCTGCTCTCCACCACCCTCACATCAGTTTTGGTGGCTCCATTTTCCATCATGCCAATCAACTTACCAAGCAAGGGCATGATCACTAGGTGCCTGGCTAGGGAAGCAGTGCGGCGGGCAGCCAAAGATGGTGTGAAGGAGAAAGTGGATGCTCCTTTCCACAGCAGGCAGCCAATGGATTGCCTTAGATGTAAGAAGGGCAACTGAAGAAATAAGTGAGATTTACAGTTCCTGGGGAATAACATGGCTGCTGTTCTTCTCTGCACCAGTGTTGCTTGCTGTGTCCTACAATGCCTGGAGAAAACATGCCGCTATAGAGCTTGGTCCGCACACCTTTCCCATCAGCATCCTGCTATGTGCACCAAGTGCCAAATGAAGTCCTTAGGCTCTAGTCACATAGCCCTGCTGCTGACCTCAAAAGGGCTTTTGCCCACAGAACCTATGGAAAGAAGAGTTCAGAAAATTACCCACAGAATAGAAAATATTCTCCTACGCAAATTATATTTCCCAATATAGGAAATACCTTTGGCCTTTCCTACCCACAATCCTGAACAGGAAACCAGTGTGTCAGGAGAGTGATCACACAGCAATGTTTGGTCATCTTAATGTTTTTAATATTACACATATATCTAATGTATTTATGTGTTGTTCTTACTGTGTTATATATAATACAAAGGGTTGTGAAATACTGCTGGAGAAGGTAAAAGACTAGAAGAGTTAAATAACTTGCTGAAGTCCCACAGCACATTGCTGATAAGAATCAAGAACAGAATCCAAGTGAAACAGCAAAACAGAGCAGAATCCAAAGTGATTGGCAAGATGCCTATCGATTTCAAAGAGACCACGATTTAATCCCTGGAGTCTTGACTTCTAACCTGCCCTTCTTGAGGCACAGCAGATTATCAGCTGAGAAACTGCTCCGTTTCAGGCTGATCAGCATGACGATGCAGTGACATGCATCTTGATAAGCAAGTTATGACAAATGTATTTTTAAATACAGTTTAACAAAATAGGTCTAGTAGATATTAGAACCATCAAAAATGTGGTGAAAATGTTTTCCTAGATTTACTTGCTTTATGTGACCCAGGATCCAAGTCCCTGTTATTCTTACACAGCCCAGAAGTCCAGAAAATTTATCATTTGCTTCAGCAAAACGCAGTAAGTTTCCTTCCCAAATAAGGAGTTAGCCCCATGAAATTTAGAACAGCACATTCAAACAGGGTTAAACATTTTCATTTAATCTTTAACATGGGTTTAATTACTGTATGGCTTGATCTCCTGGAGTTTTCACAATTAGACACCACAAAGAGATAATCAAGGACAAGAAGAAAGGAAGAGCTGTGGATGTCACCATGCTCATTATGGGGCACCTCTCCTTAGTAAAATAATAACGAAAACAGCCAAAAAGCTTTGTTGCTTCTGTGGCAAAAGGAGGTGAAGAGAAGAAGCCATCCGTACTTGACAAGGCACATCTTATAGGAAGGCAGTGGCTAGCTTGGGTACCAAAACACCCCAGTCCTTGAGCACCTCCAAAGCATGGGTAAAAAAAGCCTGCCTTTCTCTCCCAGACTGGCCCTTCCTACAGCAAGAGGCAAGTGCAGAACTGCCCCTGGCAGCCTCAGAGAGCTGCTTGTTCTCTCCGTGCCCTGGGCTGGCTCTGGTCCCACAGCAGGAACGTGCAAGCCGAGCTTCCAGCAGGAGACAAGGACTGCTGGGGATACCAGCAAACACTGAGCACATACCAGAGGGCCTGACGGGCAGCACTCATCATTTTCTTTGCACAATGAGAAAATAGCAGTATCACATCCTCTGCATGGTCACAAAGTAACCACGTCTTATGCCCTTTGTTGTTAAAAAGATAATGTTCTTGGAAAAGAACACTGCAGAATACACATTTTCTACTTTGTTTTCCATGTATGGGGCTCAATTTAGCTTTAATTCCTTTAAAAGCACACACACAAACACACTGAGTGACCTTGTGCAGATTCCCAGCTGAATGCTTTCTGCACAATGCCCAGGCTTTACCTGTAGTAACGTCTGTTAACTGGAAAAGTAACAATAGGAAACAAAAATTATTAATAATTAAACTATAAATCAGTTGTTAAGGTGAGCACGTTAACCTGCTTACAGTGGAGGAATAGAGCACGCTCTTTCCCATGGACAGAAGCCCTGAAGCGGAGTCCAGCTCCTAAACAGACGTGTCTCCAGCAGTGCCAATGCCACTATAAATTAATCCTCTGTAAACCCAAGGTTAAAAGGCTGATGTACGTCCTGCGGTAGAGCAATGGTTACAGAGGCCCTTCTCAGCCTAGAGATTCAGGTGGAAACAGCCCCAAGGTTCAGAGATCCTTAATTCCAGCTCAGGCCTGTGATTAAAAATAAAAAGCAGAAACCTTTATCATACAATAAAAAGCATCCACAGTTTAAGCAATTGTTTGATCTGGAGGACTTAACAGCGTATGAATGCGATCCTTCAGGACTTACTCAAAGTTCTCACAACCTCAGCAGAGGTCTTCACCAAGTGATTAAAGCAATTATTTTCCTTCAGTATGGTTTTAAAAATGATATTGATAACAAAACAAGCAACAATAAAATACATTGAAACCTCATGAAGAATTTAGATAAAAGTCAACTTCATCATCTGTGCTCAAATTGTCTTGGATGAGATGAGACTTAGAAATGCTAGGAATGGCTCAGAACTCAGCATTCCCGGATTTAGGAGAAAAAGGGAAAGAAAGAAAAGTTAGGTGAGTTTCTTCCACTACTGGGTTTTTTTTTTCTTTCCTGAGCTTTTTTACTTCAAAAAAAAAAAAAAGAGACCAATATACTCAGAAAAAAAGCAGTTTTGCTAAAAGAATTCCATCCCAAATTTGACAAAGCAATTTTGCTGCTATTTCAGACAAGCCCCTGTGCAAAATGAGTGCTTTTCTGACCTCCACCTTTGGGCTTTTCCATTAGCCTTCTGTTGCACACTGATATCTCTGCCACTACACAAACATGCACCTTCTTCTGGCTCAAGCCTTCCCTGTGCTGCAGACCCCCAGCGCCACCCCCATGCACACAGATTTCCAGGCACCGCCAGCGATCCTCAGCAATTGCCTTTCCATGTGCCATGATGCTCCTCTTGGCTGATGCTCCTCCAGCAATCCCAGAGATTTTTTTAGTGTTGTATTCACATAGGAAGGCAGCTAAGTTCCCCCATGATCGACACTGGCACCTGCTGAGCAGCAGCCTCTCTGGGGCATCCCGTGGATTTGGTCTAGCATTAGATAAGACCAGGTGCATTCCAGTCAAGAAGAAAGTATTACATTCACAGCATCAGCGTGAGACAAATGAAATGTTTCCAGGTTTTCTTGTGGCTGAAGTAGTTAGCTGTTATGCCAACACTTCATTTTTGTAAGCTAGAATGCAATTATCCTAGTATCCAATCCCAACATCATATGTATAATCTTTAATGTAGAAAGCAAATTACTACAAATAGGTAAGATACTGCCTGCAGGCAGAAGGACATGTTGCTCAGAGTAGCTATATCCTTAGCTCCCCCCAGTAAGCTACATTAACTGCTCTGACACCTCTTCATGACAGATAACAAGCCCACTAACAAGCACCTGACTCTGCCTAAGTAACTGTTACAAGTGTCACTGTCACTCGAGTGGGAGCTCTGCTTAATGCTCCTCTCCGGGTGAGGGGAAGCAGCTCAGCACAAACAGACAGTTCGCTCCTCTGCTGCAACCTTCTTGCAAAGAGCCACATGCTCCTGCGTTTCCATGTCCTACAGCGTGCTTGGTTTTTCTGCCACGCTCCCTAGAGATGCTGGCAGGATACAGTCCCAATCCAGAGGAGCTGGGAACCAGCCCTCTCACGTTTGCCAACAGAAGTTGTGGAATAGGTATAGGGTATCAAAGCTTTTAAATTGACATTGCATAAGAATTCCCAAATGCTTTCAATATTTCAGTTAAAGAAAGGAGGGGGATAGCAGTATACTTCAGCTACACTTCTCAGGAAGAGGCAGAAAGAGCATTCGGCCGCAGTTTTTCAGGGTCCTCCTCCCCTTTAACAGCATGGTCTGCCCTGTGGGACTTTGGTTAGCAGCAGCACCCAGCTCAGGGAACATGGACGCAGTGCAATGGACCTGTGAAAAGCTGTGATAAACACAGTACGGGGCAGGAGGGAAGAAAAAGGAGGGAGGAACCAACTGGATTTTTATTCTATAGATATTAGTTCTGCCAGCTAGCATAAATTTAAAGAAGAAACAAACCAGCAGTCAGTCAGAAGGAAACACCTGCAGCTCTTTGAGAGCCCCTCAGCTTTAACTTTGAACTTCTTTGTTTCACCAGTTTAAATTAAGCAATTAGTAATGCGCTGCCAATTTTTTTGACATGCCTCCCAAAGAAATGTTACCCGTGAGCTTTTGATAAGACCCTGGCACAGAAAGGGCACACAGGAGATGGCTCCGAAATTTGTTGTTATCACATTTAAGGGACAAAAAGCCCTTTCTCTGCCACAGAGGTGTGGAAAAGCAGAGTATTTGAATCAATTAGCCTGCTGGGTACCTAAGAAAGATAGTGCATGCAGAGTGTATTGACCACATACTGTTCATGCAGGGGGTTGACAGGGAACATATCTGAAGACCTGAGGGTGCTGGAAGGATCTGAAGACTCCCTCCTCCCTGCCAGCGAGCTTTCTTTTGGCTGCACAGTTTGAACCTGGTTCAGTCCTCCTACCCCTGTGATCTCCACCACCACACCTGTGCAACCAGTGCTACATTTCCCTCAAAAGCAAAACGTTTTACATAATCTGTCTCCTGGAAACATTCATCTCAGCAGTCCTTCTCCTCCCGTGGGTGTCTTCTCTAAATCCTGCTACGCTCTCTGCATTTTTTAATCCCCCAGATAATTCTGCATGGGCTTAAGTGATGCCTGGGAATAGGAAACTTTCTCCAGTGCGGAAAGGGAGAGAAAACCAGAAGTTGTTAAAGCTCAGTTTAAAATGTTTTTTTAATGTCTGGGTGATAAGAGTCCATCAAGACAGCACTGAACTGTATATTTCTTAGGCAGTAGCTAGCACCAAAGCCTCAGCTCTGTTCCCCTTAGACCAGGGAGCTTTGTGGAACAGAAGACTTTTCCCATGAGACTCCACTTCCCGGGAAGGTTTATTTCCGCACAGCCTGAGATCTGAGACCACACGTCTGGAAACAGAGAAAGGAGCCTTCCCCTCCATCTTAACCCTTCATATCATGCAAACCACTAACCTACAAACTTCCCTGAGCCGCCGCGTTAGCTCCAGCTGCACATCACACTTTCCAGGACACTAGAAAGGCCATGGGAACATTTCATGAACATTTCGAGGGCATGTGCTGTTGTGTTTATGGATTTGAACATCCTCAATATCTCACATCAAGGAGAAGCTAAAACAGGCCTCAGTCACAGCATGTGCTGTATCTTACTGTATCACGAACCCCGCAGTGCCCACGCAATCAAAATCAGACTCATTCAATGACACTTACGTCCCTTTAATATCTATGCATCAACAAAAGTCACTCAGTCTTCTGCCTGCATTTAATCCACTGGGTTCATTTTAAAACTATCTTTGAATTAACACGACACAGCTGCAAATGCAAAACCTTAAGCTTCTCTGCTGAGGCTTTAAAGAAGGCAAATACAGCATAAATATAATGGGAGTGACAGTTCCTAGCAGAAATGACTTTTTAAAACCACAGGTAGGTGTATTTTTTGTAACTTAAATTTTTTAAAAACACATAAGGAATGAAGATCAAGCTGGCATCACGTGCAATCACAAACTAAATCTGGACCAAAACCACAAAAACCGAGGGAGAGGAATACAAAGTTATAGCTCTGCATGCCTGTTTTACCTCCCTGAGCCAGAGGAGCTGCCACTGCCTCCGCCACCTCCCTCCACTGCCTCTGCCCACCAGCGGGACATGGCAAGTGCACGCGGCTTTGCCGGGCCAGGTCCGGAGCAGTTCCAGGTGGCCTCGCATGGAAGTAGCAGACACTTTCCTCTGCCCCCTCCCCTCCTCTATTTGCTAGCCACTGTGTTTCGTGGTCCTGCATTTGGGTTTGCGCCTGTAGACCTGGCAGATTTAGCCCCAATGCCCCGGAAAGGTTGCGTTGCACCACGCCTGCAGGCCCTGGGCCAGGGAGGATTAGCAGGGGGAAGCAGAAGATTTTCCAGAGGAAAGCCCCTACAAACAGCCTTTTGGGAAGAAAGCCAGGCTCAGATTTACATCTGTGGTCCTAAATTGAGAATAAAGGGAAACTCCAAGCGCCATAAGAGCAACATTTGCAGGGTGAGCACGCTGCACCCCTGCCCTCTGCAGCTCTCAGCCCACTGCTGAGGGGCTTTGGTCCTCCTCTGTCTCCTTCTGCTGGTGTCCTGAAAGCATTAGGGCACCGTGTCTCCCCCAGGACTCTCTCGCTCCCTGTGTGCGGATGCGGAAACGCCTGTCCAGCTCGCACGCCCCAGGAGCGGGGCACTTCCCTTCGAGGTCTGCACCAAATCCCATCCAGCTGACAGCCGTCTATGGGACTAACATTGCCTAGTTTAGCTAGAGGACAAGATTTCCGCACAGAAAGCACAATCATTTGTAACTGAGCTGATTGATTTTTACTTGTCAACATGTAAATGGTTCAGAATAGCTACATGGGTCTTCCTCAACACTGCACATGGCAAAGGGCTTAAAACTGCTGGAAAGCTTGTCTTCCCCTTCCCCACCCCCCCCTAGATAAACTCTGGATATTGCCTATTAGAAAAATGGCTTCTCCTACAGCTCTGGACCATATGGCTGTGTTAGTACTATTACTGGGATTAAGGACTTTCAGCCATCCGCTGAGCCCTCAGCACCTGTTCCCTGCCTGTCCCCTGCCCCAGCTCCACCACTGCAGGCTGCTCCAGGAGCGGAGCCTGTTCCCAGGAGAAAAGGGATTTCTCTACCCAGCCTCAGAGCTGTGAACAAGGTGGGCTGGCTATGCCACTGATTATTTAATTCAGGATGGGGCAAGCTTCTAGGGAAGCTGAGAAACCTCCTCTCTCTGCATATGAGATGAGGTTGACACCAAAGGCGGCTAAAAAATTTGGCCTTGTTAGCAAAAATACCGTTCCTCTCTGCCGTGCCACTACTGAATTTTAGGCTAACCACAAAAATCTTAATTTTTGCAAAGCCTCTTTTCTTGTATGGGAATGAACAATGTCACCAACACACCTTGGAATCTCCTGGAAATCTAAGCTTCTAAGCAAGGAGAAAAACCAAGCCATGTGAAGATTTTATTGTTATTCTTATAAAATTCTAGATTGCTATATTTTTCAGGTGAAGAGTATTCCAGTTTGCACATGCAAATCAGGCTATCAATAGGAGCCATTATTAAATAGATTGTACACAACACAGCCTGAATACAGTCCAGTCAGTATTAAAGAAAAAAATGCTAATGAGGTGAAACAGAAGTACCTCAGCCTGGCAACATGGAGAGCCACAGCTAATGAAGCACCAACGTTGCATCTCAGGTGATCAATCTCTGTAACTTTTCAAACTCTTTGTTCTACATTTAAATATTTTAATATTAATTTATTCTAATGTCATCTCAAGTGAATAATGAATGATACCAGAATTGTGATTTAAAAACCCTCCAACAACAAAAAAGATACCAGACTCTTCTAGATCAGCCTGCCCTGGTTATTAAAACACAGAATACCAGTTTTAAGTAGAAAACCTCTCTATAATGGACTCCCCAAAGGCTATTCAGCCAACTACAAGAACTCTATGTTTACCTTGAAAGCAGTCATTAGTCTAAAAACATCCCTAAAACCTGTGGTTATGGGCTAAATAACTTCTATAGTCTAGAATGAATCCAGTAGGAAATGCTGTAATAAGAACAAGAGCGTAACAACTAACATGCAGGCAAAATCCACCAAAAGTACAGACAAGGTAGGATATTCCCGAAGGCCCCTGCATAATTTTTTCTGGCTGCAGCGATTCTTCCTACCCCTCCAAAATAGAATGGATGTTTCTCAGCATTTCTACATAACTCGCTTCCAAAGCAAAAACAACCAACAAATCCTGAACAGCTATTTTGGATTTTCTGAGGCAGTCAGAAAATGTCAGCCAGTTCTTATGTTTGTGGGAGAAAATTCTTTTTTCAGCCCTTCTCAGACACCTTTACTCCTGTAAAAAACAATACCAGATTAAACGGATTTCCCCCGCTGCATAAGAGGTCAAAAAGAAGTCTAGAAAATAAAGCAAAGCAATTATTTTCATGGCCCATTTCAATTACTACCTTGTTGAAGTTATAATTATACTGTTATAATTGGGTAGAGGCTGGCCATCATATACTTTTAGATACTAAAATGACTTGGCGTAGTATATGCGACACTTAGTACAGGGTTAGCTTGCCTGTGACTGTCAGAAGCGTGCTGTCACAGGCTCAAAAGCACCTTAGGCTGACGTAAGCTGGCGCAGCCATGAAAGGAGAATCGGGCTCTCCTGCTCCCAGGTGCCGCTGTCGCCTCCCTGCTGCCAGCACTACCATTCACAGTGCACTAGGCTGAAAAACTGATCCAGCTGAAAATTAACTAAAACAATCGGTCCCCTAACCAGTACATTCCCCCATCCAGCACAATGGCATTTGAATCTGGCTTTTTGCTGTTGGAGGACCTCATCCCTTTTCGTTCATCGAAGAGGACAGTGTTTCCGTTTCCACTGCAGGCTCCAATCCTGTGTCGTTCTCCGTGCTGCTCTCCTCTCCTTCCTCTCAAGGATGCTGTCAAGATTAAGAACTGTTTGTGTGTCTGCCTGAAACCTTCCCTCTTAACTCTCTCAACTCCATCCACCAGTCTAAGAAAAATATTAGCTCTCCCTCCAAAGTCTGCATCTTTTTTTCTAGTAGAAGAATATTAGAAGAAAGTGTTTCTAGACAACGTGTACATACTGTAGAGGAGATTTTAGCCCACAGTGCATTAGCACCACAGACAACGCTTAAGGTACCATCATTCCATAAAGGCCCGATGAAATCCCATTGCTATGGCTGAACAACTCCAGAGAGGGAGGCCTGCTTGCTTTTGGCATCACAAAGGAGTGACTGACACATGAAGGTTTGCAGGATCTCTGAACAGGCCATGAGTTACATCTCAAAGAGTAGCTCAGTGAAGACATTTCAGCTCTGGAGAATCTAGACATATTCAGAATTCCACAACCCAGCACGTGTAGTTCCAGTTCAGGCAATGGTCCTGTTGTACGTTATTAATGTTATGTCCAGCCATCTTGATTTCTTTCCTGAAACTGGGGGATCTTATTTTAAAAAGAAAATTAAAATAAACAATGTCAGCTATGTCTCCAATCTTCACAGCAGTATTTCCTTGATCTTAATTCAGCACATTGTGGGCTACAATTGGGTTTTTTCTGTCTTCCCAAGAGTAGTAAGTAATGAGAAACAATTTTAGGGAGGCAGGAGTGAGAGGAGGTAAAATACTGTCTTTAGGAGTAAAGAGAGGTATTCAGAGAAAGCAAAAATCAGTCTGAATTTGGTTGTCCCACCAGGTAGCAAGCTCCATGGGCTGGCTCCTTGTGTGAGAAGTCAGGGAACCTGCGCTTAAGTGTTTCCTTAAGTGTCAGTTTGGTGCATGAAGCTCCCGTGAAAATTTTTTTTTTATTTATGAGTTCCCATTGTCCTGGCATCAGTATTTCCAGTCCTGTGGCCAGACTGTTGTCATTGAGTCTACTAATCTCATCCACAAATCTCTGACAGCTCCTTCCAATGAGCATCGCATTTGGTGGAAAGGAGGCAATGTGGTCCAGGAAATCATCTTCGTTTATGAACTGCTGCCTCACTAAGGGAAGAGTTGTTTCTGGTTTTCCCTCCATTGTGGCTGTGGTGGAAGACTGTACATAGTCCTTCTATACCAGCCTGCTTGCATGACTGCAGTGTTAAACAAATCACACATTTTGGATGAGGCCATGGAAACTGCTGGATTGCCTTGTGGCTATTGTTGCTGACTAACGTAAGATTGCCAGGTTTCGACACAACAACTGCTCAGGTTCTTTGACAACAAAATAATAAAGACGGGTTTCAAATAGGAGTCATTCAGCCAAAGCATCATCAGTGCATTACTGTTCTGAAAGGTGAAGAGAGGTAATCAAGGAAATTGAACCAAGAGACAAAGGGCTGCAGTCTGGCTCTCTTTTTCCTGGGTGCAGCTGAAGCAGCAACACCCCTAAGAAATCAGTATTCAGTGGTGCAACCAGAACTACCCAACACAACAGAATATCATAAATATCCAATGCATAGATGGCTGAGGCCTTACTACTGCAACTCTGCTTCTGCAAGGATCAAAGCACTCTGAAATGGATCAAATGAATAATTAATAGCCATTGCCTATACCCCACCAGCATGAAATTGCTTATTTAATTCTAATCAAAGTTAGGTCTCAGTTTTGCAAGACCAGAA
Organism: Fregata magnificens; assembly: GCA_013389945.1. NCBI lineage: Eukaryota > Metazoa > Chordata > Aves > Suliformes > Fregatidae > Fregata > Fregata magnificens. The sequence goes on along the minus strand of WAAD01010295.1, from coordinate 118,588 downwards.
TTTTTACAAATTTTACTGCAAAATCCCAGTGTTCTAAAGATGTTTTTCCAATGCTATTTACAGTTTGGTTTTCGTGACATTCTGAAAGAGTTTGTTCTCTTCATTGCTTGCCTCACACAGGTGAATTACACAGCAGTAGCAACCTGCAGGATGCATGACCATAAACACAGCAGTCAGAAATGCAAGAGCTGCCGAGCAACTTGACCTAGCAGTATCTACATCTTAAGACTGGAAGTATTGTATGTCAGCAGAAGCTATAGGAGGACACATAGGAGACTAGAAAGCAAGACAGTGACATGTAAGTTCAGACTTATATGTTAGTTTTCATCTCTTCAGACACAATCTTTCCCCTTCCTTCACGTGCTCTCCCTCTGTAGAGACAGAGTTAACAAGGATCGTTCACAGTTTGACCCTTTTCACTTCCCTGGCACTCCCCCAGCGTCCCTGGCTTTAGCACTCTCCACCACCAGCCAAACAAGGCTAGATGCAATTCTCCAGAACCTGTCAAAGAAACATCAAAACTCAGCCAGAAGAAATCAAACAAGCCATGAACCAGAAGGTTATTCCAGAGGAGTTCTCTACGGGGGTGCCAGGATTATCTTAGTAGTTTTGTTGGCTTAAACACAGTTCACAGAGTTCAGCAGTTCTGAGTTCTGCCTCCCCAGAGGAAGCCCATAGGGACCTTGTTCTCATATTTTCGTTGCTTTTTTACTTTGATCCAAAGACAGAGGCATCTAGCCAATAGGAAATACTAGGTTCACAGAGCTAGTAGAGTTTAAGTTTTCTGAACATGGTCCTTGGAGTTTCTGTCCTGGAAATACGGCAACTTCCTATCGTATCACAGTGACCACCAGTAAAATAGCTGACCTAAATCTTAATCTACTCTTAATATTATTATCATCTCAACATCAGAATGAGTTCTAGCACTAATCACACATCCTTGGAGCTTCTGACCTTTAAGAAATAAATTATTTGAAAGAACGTTGAAAACAGAGAAAGCAGAAATATCTGCTTTCCCAATTGAAACAATCTCCAAGTAATTGGGGGGGGGCAGCTCAAAATTATGTAAGAAAACGATGTAAAAACATTGAACACTTTCCTGAAATAGCCCAACATATAACCTTAAGAACATTTATGGTAAGCAAATTACATCAATGATGAACACTGGGAGCGAACATGTTAGCAGGACCTGACCAAGGACCTCACCCCTACCATAAAGCACTGAAGAAGCATTTCTGAGGGCTGCAACATTTCACCTGCATTTTCTCCAGAAATTTGAGAGGCCAGCAGCGGTCTGCAGGTGGGAAATTGCACTGACTGGGAGCAGAGAACTTAGGACAACAATACCAGTGATGTTTTAATGACTTGGCCAACGCTACTGAAAATGAGAACAACTGCCTGTATTTGTTTGTATTCCACTGAAGGCACACAGCACATTATGTGGCACATTAGACTTAAAAGCTCCCAGCATACGCAATGAATTATGCGGCAGTGTTGATTGAACAATTTTACTAATAAGCCATCTTAGATTTATATAATAATAAATTTGCATGTAAGGCGTACTGTAAAAATGATGCACGCATTCTAAGTGCCTGGAGCAAAGCATACCTTCCTTAGCAGGAGGCTTGCTCGGAGCCAACAGCTGAGGGTTTACCAGCTGTGCAGAAGAATGGGGGCAGAGGAACAACATGCTTCTAGTTCCTCCTGCCATTTCAGCCATTCTAGAGCCAGCCTTGTGGTGGGAGCTCAGGACTGTAAATATTACAAGTGTGAGGCTTTACCATTGAGAGTAATGGTAGTTACTAGTTAGTGGCCTTAGCTGGCAGCTGCATATCATTCTTTCATGTACATCTAGTGCTAAATGTAGCCAGAGATAAGCAGCAGCTGATGAAAACCAAGGTAGAACTGCAAGATAGTGAAGTGACAATATATTGATTTTGGTCCCACTACGTGGGGATCACCCAAGTATTCCAAGCAGCCCATCAGGAAGGAAAACCAGAATTTTGCTGCACTGCTCCATGTGCTTTAGGGTCTTCATGACCTGGGTATTAGTATAATATGTAACATTATAATTTGCTGCAATTATATAATTACAGCAATATTACAAAATATTATAATGCATAAAATTGGTATCATAATGTTGCATAATTATGATCTGCAATATAATACATGAACTGATTTGTATACTATGTAACATTACATTTAAATGTTACATTCTGGCATTTCCCACGCTCCAATTGCAAATTGCCAGTTAACACATTCCCTTAAACCCCTGCCCACACCTCACTTCAGCTTTCCACCCTACCTACCTTAATTTCTCTGTCTTCATCACATAGTTTCTGCCTGACCTGGCTTACTCACTGGCTTGTGTTCCACCACAATGTTTTTGCCTTGGCACATGTGGTATTCAAATCTGGTCCTGGTGGGTTATAAACCATTTTGAATTAATGCCGAATTGTTAAAGAACGTAATCACAAAACTACATAAAAATAAAGCTTCTCCGCCACTTAGGGTCTGTCTTTGTCTTTTCTGCTAACTAGAAAATAATAATCTTTTGGAACTATTAGTGGAGCGTAAAAACATCCTTTAGTTTGAGTAAGATACTGTAAATTAGCATATCTACATACTGATTGTTGAGCATATGTGGAACCAATGGATCAGCTACAGTCTGTAACACTTGCCTTATAGCTCTATTAGTCATGATAGCAACGGAGCCTTGCCCTGGATCACCCAAGGACATGCAGTCTCCTATCGAGCTTTGCTGTCCGCTTTGCACACTCCTAGCCAATCTCTCAGAGGTAACAATCACTTTTTTCTATATTAATTTAGCAATAATTTCTCATAATTGGATAGTTGTTTTGTACTCTGCCAATTTAAATTCAAACACATTATCTGTACTACTGTCACCTATGGACTGTGTTTCAGTTTTAGCTAACTTTAAAAATATGGTCATTTCATGTTTCCCCTTGAGTCTGCATAGACTTATCTATGTAAATAAGGGAGCAGATCCCAGACCTAGCCAGAAATTTTGTTGAAAATTTTTTCATGGATAGTTGAAAGATTTTAACTTTTTACTAGAAATTTTTACTATTTCTAGGAAATTTTTTTTCCCAAAAAAAAAAAAAATCAGGCAACATTCCGAAGCACATTTTTAAAAACCCAGCTTTTTAATAAAAAAAACAAAGTTTTGACTACAGGAAATGAGAAATTGGGATGTCCTGCAATACCAAGTTGGATTTGTAGCTTGGGTGGCTTAAGCTCCCCTCTGAATTAGAAGTGGCCACCAGCCTACCCTTGCCATCAAGCACTGCTGACACAGGACTCCTGTGTCCCGTGGTGGCTGAGCCAAACAACCAGACAGGGGTGATGCCATCCAGCCACAATAAGAACAAGCCAGATGCATTTCCAATAACATCTTCAATGTGTCTGAAGCTTTCCATTTTAATTTTAACACAGAAGTAGCATTTTATGTAGAATTTTTTAATACTCTCCTATAAGAATGTCTTTTCTTTCCCCCTCATGGGCTCCAATAATTTCTCCTAGCTGAAGGTAAAGCAGGGAGCTCAGCACCTCAGAGTGCTCAGCAGAATAAAGCACCAACTCTGATCATAAATGATTCTGCATTTGACCAAAGGGCATAGCTGAAAAGTCTGGAACTTTGAACTTATCTCTGCTTAATTTAATTTGCATTCAATGCCTTTCTATTGGTCTCTGTTAATACAGTCTACTTGGCATTTTTATCAAGTAAATCTTCCTAGTGTTTTTTCCCCCTCCTCCATCACTTATATCCCATTCATTGGAAGAGAAAGGGACAAAAAATGGTTTTGAATTAATCCAGAAGGTTTCTTTCAACCCCCTTTAACTCCTCTTCCCTCTATCCATTAGTGCAGTGTTTTGTAAATTTTGGCCTAGATTTTGTGACCAGATCATGTCTTTCAAGGGAAAAATTTCCAAAGCCCGGTTGTGTTTCAGTGTTGGACCGGAGAGCTGCCTCGCTTACAGTTCACTCTGGGAAGCCACGCTCGTGCCGTGCTAATCACCTTGGATAACCTGTTTTGATGAGATGGGTGATTCTGGTTTCTGACCTTAAATACTTTAAAGAGGCCAAATTATTATACACCACTGAACAGTCCTCCTGTGAAAAATCAAACCCTGAGGATATGTTTGGCTGAGTAAATCAATTCATCAGACACTCGTGAAAATTTTGGTCATCGTGGACCGGTGGTTTAAGTAGTGATTAGTACTTAAATAATACTGTTTGAAGTATTTTGTATAACTATTTAATGTTTAGATTGCTATCTCCTTTCCGTAACCTCCCTATCTGCCTTCTCAAAACCTAGATGTTTATCATCCTCCCTTACCTTTAGCAATAGGTGGCGTGCTCTGGTTTTCATCAAACTAAACTTCACCTCCTCTTCGAATCCCTTCGGCTGCTGGAGAAATAAACCAGTAGCTCAGNGCGGCAGGCAGCGGGGCCGGGGCTTGCCCCCGGCGCGGGGAGCCCGGTGGAAGCGGCGGGCGGGGGAAGAACCTTCGGCCCGGCCACAGCCCGCCCTCGCCCTGGTTCCAGCCTGAACAGCGCAGGGGAGCACAGAGATGCAGGGAAGTTCTCTGCAATTAAAAAACCCATCTGAAACTTAAAATGAGAAATAAACTGGCTTCAAGATTTTCAAAATCAAAAAAATACTGTTTCTAGATTGAGGCATAAGAAGCATACTTCAAAAAACAATTTCCCAAACAAATAATTGAAAGAGTGCTCCTCTGACGAGTGCTGGAGGGCCTTGGCTATGGTACCACCCAGCTCCAGGGCTGGGAAAAGACAGAAAAATCCCGGAGCTTCAGGTATGGTGGGGCTGGAAAGCAGCTGCCGTGGAAAGTCGATGCTGACAGCAAGTAGAAATGCTGGCTGCATTAGCCATCTGCTCAGGGACTGATAGATGGATCCTCTTCCATGGATGGCTGGGGTTAAAAGAGAGAGCATATGGCCCCGTGAGGAGTGGGGCTGGAAGGGTCCTGTCAGAAAGCATGTGAAGGATGTAACGTAAAGCCTGCTCTCCTCCATCTCCCTAAGGATTGGGTATTTGGGTTTTGGGGCAGCTCTGCAGTTCAGCTCTGGGAATTTTTTCCTGCCATAATTACATGCAGCTATATTTTTAGCCCCTCCATTAAGTACACATTAGCTCTTTAAAAAAACTCTCATGGGATTTAATAGATTATTAGAAGTTTTTTTCATCCTTTATTTTTCCTTTAATTAGCTGTTATTCACACAAATTGGGCTAATACCAAATGAAAAATATTTTCATGGAATTCACCACAGGAAAACTAAACCATCTTTTTATGTTATTTCTGTGAAATTAGGGCTATTTTTGTCCTTATTCCAAGTTGCTTTATCATCTATCATCTGTGCATAAATTTGGCCTGATACAACTTCTTAGTATTCCCAGTCCTACCCAACGGACACCTGAGGCATTGTCCAGCAAACCCTGATAACATCATTATGTGGACATGAGAGTCACCAGTCTGCCCTATGCCCATAAGGTGGTATAAAGCAGATGTGTGAAATCAGCCATTTCCCCAGTCCCCTCCTCTGAATGCAGTCAAGCACATCATGCACTGCTTTCACTCCCATACCACAAAAGGTTTTGTGTTTTCTGTAACCAGTAGTTTTCTCTGATGTCTAAATACTTCCTGTTGAAAAGATGTGGTGGTATATATATTGCTGTACAATATGGATTTTTTTCCAGAAGACAAAGACCGGGTCACGCTCAGTGTTCAGAACTCGGGGGTCTCCACTGCAACAGGAGATGAGCAGGAAATCAATGTCCCTTCATATATTTCTACCAATTAAGGCTCCTTCCATAAAGGTTCATGTAAAATCTTGATTATGGGTTAGGATTTGTAAAAAGCTACTAAGGATCAGCAAGTCAGCTGCTTCATCAGTTAGCAGAATTTAACAAGCTTTTGGCAAAGCTCTTGTTAACGCTACACTGCCGCAGTCCACAGGCAGGGCCAGCAAAGAGCGAACAGCTGCTGCTATAACACGCAAGGGTGAGCTACAGCAGCTGTACCAGGTAGCAAGTCCATACCAGGGAGAAGAGGGTTTGAAGCCCTTGCTCCGCAGTGAGCACTGTACATCCCCAGCGGGGACTTGGCACACAGAGGAGCCACTGCCCAGCTGCATCTCAAGCATCCCAGCTGGTCACCACCACTGCATGCAGAGGCAGGCAGCAGGGACCCATGGAACTCTGCTCAAGCTCCTGCCACCCTCAGCTGTCCTCTGGAGAGCTATCCTGGCCTGCGACGGCATGACAGGAACTGGCACTATGGCTAGCAGCCATTTGGTTTTGTGTTAGAGGATGAGTGGACCGAAACAAGTGAAACAATATTCCCTGCATATAGGAACATACGTTGCAGCTCTGCTTGCAGATCAGAAGAGACAGCACTGGGCAAGACTAGCATTTTAACCATAGGATTCACACTGAAAGTACATAGTATGATTTTGCATTCATATTTCTGTCCACCACTAGTTCCTTTACCACATCACGATACCCTTTACAGCGAACTGAAGTCTCAAATGTTCCAGTTTCTGCTTAGCAAGGGACATTTACTTTACAGAAAAGCCTAGAAACAAATGTGGCTTACACTGAAATGACTCAAAAGCTCCCAATTAACCTTGATGAGAGTTGAGGAGAGTTCTGAACTAAATAAAACCCATTCTGATATGCAGGAACCAAACGTGAGAGAAAGGGCCCATGGAAGGGTCAGACAGCTCCTGGATGAGCTCAAATGCAAAAGGAAAGCACACAGAAGGTAGAAGCAGATACAGGCTACCCAGGAAGAATATAGAAACTGCTTGAATTTGCAGGAGTGAAGCTAGGAAGGCCACAGCTCAGTTAGGCTGGAACATTTAGAGGTCATGTTGGTCAGCAAGAAGGACCTCTATAAGCACACTGGCAGCAAAAGGAAATCTGAGGAAGACACAGCCCTGTTGCTTAGTGGGGCAGAGAACCTAGTGACAAAAGACATGGAGCAGGCTGAAGTACCCAATACTTTTCTTTCTGGCCTCAGGTTTCAACAGTGTGGTCTGCCATCTAGTCTCCCATTTCCCTGATCCTGCTAGCCTAGTCTGCAGGAGTATGTCAGGAGGCTGCTCTACCAGGGAGGGTGAGCCAAGGGTAAGGACAGCACAGGCAGGGATCTTACCATTGGGGCATGTTACGTTTTCTCCTGGGCAGGAGCAGTGACAGCAACAGGTCCCGCCAACCATCCAGTGTTCATCAGGTAAAGGCAAGGTAACAAGTCAGATCCAAGGTCAACCCAGAAAATCCAAATAAGGGCTTATGACCACCAGGAAACAGGACTGGAAACAGGTCCTACAGCTGCAATATAGCTTAGGAAGAGATTCATAGTCTGAGCCTGAGCTTAAGAGAGCTCCTGGGCCCATGGTCAGTAGGTGTGTGGGTGGAGGTCCCAGGTGAGAATGGTCAAGGCAATTACAGCCTATTAACACACTCAGGGCCCCCAGTTGCTCACAGTTGAGGAAGATACAGTTAAGGAGTACTGGAACCAATTGGATAGCTACAAGTCCACAGGACCAGATAGGATGCACCTGAAAGTCCTGAGGTAGTTATTGTGTGGCCCCTCTCTATCATCTTTGAAAGGCCATTGTGATTGGGGGAGATGCTTCATGTTTAGAAAAAACACATACAGCTATCTTCAAGAAGGATAACCCAGGGAAATGCAGGCCAATCACCTTTGTCTTAGGTCCAGGGAAGGTTATGGAGCAAATCCTCCTGGAAATAATTTCCAGCCACATGAAGGTCATAAAGATGATTGGAAGAAGTCAGCATAAATTGTTCAAAGACAAATCATGGCTGACTAACCTGACCTCCTCTGATGAGATACCTGGTTTGGGGGATTAGGGAAGGGCAAGATCCCAAGCTCTAGGTCTCAAGAACCTTTTCACGGCACAGTGTTTTTTTGCACAACATAAACGTGTGGAAAGTCTTCATCTATGCTCTGTCTAGGCCAGCTTCCATAGACTGTCCCAGACAATTTTACTAGATTTATACATTCATAAACTGGATTAGACAAGGCATCCTGGTCTTGCAACATAGCTGTTTCTGTGTTTCCCTTTGAAGCTATTGTAAGGTTTTATTTCTTGTTTAAAGTAGTAAACTACTTCTGCCAGTTTTCTTTTTATTGCCTTTATCTGAACAGCAGAGCAGAGAGGGAGGCATTGCTGGCTTGGGCCAGGAGGAAAGCTTGTGGGAAGTGTCAGTGCTGAGACCTTGGGTTTCACGCAGTGTGTGTGGCATGAGGACAGTCTTCTTTCAGTCCAATACAGCGGGGCTCAAGGAAAGCATAGTCTCTCTTTCAATGAAATGTAAGGATCAACCTTAAATATTTTGTCACCTGAAGACAATAGGTTGTTACAGGAGTGCAGTTCAGTGGGAATATCTTTGGATTAACACGGGATAGTTCCTTTGGGGTCAACTGCCAAGCAAAGGAGTCACTCATGCGACTGAGCCCAACTGGGACCCCCCAGCGCAGAATTCCTCTTTGTTGTGCACAGCTTTGTGCTGAGTCCTGGTGCTTTTCCCAGGTCTCTTTCTAAATCTCACCAATGCACCCCAGACCCATAACAGATGGAGATAAACAATACATTAAATCAGTTAACTTGTTCTTCTAGTGCCAGTGCAGACCCACATTAGACTTGCAGCAGCTTTAGTAGAGCCACTTGTTAAAAGAGGAGGCAAGAAGTGCCTTTGTAAAGTGTGTATCTGGGCATTGAAATTGGATGGCCTCTTTGCTAAAGGAATGGGACCTTCATTCACTAAATAAAACACAATAAATTATGTTAATGGTTAACTGCACTGAGAAAAAACAACTAGTGTCTAGACACTATTTTTCTTATTCATATACTGCTGTTACTCAGCTCCTTAAGTGTGATGAAATATTTTCCTTCACAAGCCACAATGCTTTTAAAAATGTAAAGAGTACAGCTTCTTATGTAATGGCTTCAATGTCCTCTAAACCACAGAAAACATAGGTTCCTCTGCTTAATACTTCTTTTACATTCAGGTGATATTTCTTCTACATTCAGGTCATAAATGTGAAAGGCAAAATATACCAAAGTGGCAAATGATTTAAATAACAAAAGGGGAAAATTACAATGAATTGAAAATAAAGTCATATTTAGTTTTGTAAATGAGGAACTTACCAAAGAAAAGTGTTTCCTGCATATAGTATTTTGCAGAACAAAAATAATCAGGCTATATCTAAAATTGAACGCATGCATGCCATTTCCTGCAAAACACAAACATGACTCAAGTGAGGCTCAGTGCTATAAATGAACCTCTGATTCCTAGACAGGCTCTTGTGACTACTCATGCAAGCAGTTTTAGGACCAAAATGTTCTTCCTCACAAGGTCTGTGGCCTCGGATCCTTCTGAGAACTATGCATGTCCTTAATATTATGGGGCTGCGGCAAATGGGCACTTCCTTTGGATTCTGCTGTGATCTGGGACAGGCTCTGTGCTGGCACCAGCTCCGACAAAAACTGGAGGTCTCTGTAGCCTGACCGAGTCTGGTCGGATACCACAACTCCTGGGGACATCCACTAGCCAGGAAGGGTTGATGTACGGTGTGATCCATCTGTGCCCCTCACCAACGCCACAACACACCTTAAACGCAGGCCTTTCTCTTGCCACTGTCTGGAGTGATCAGCTATTTCAACTCTATGAATGTTTAGAAGCAGTATGGTTAAAAAGAGGCCCTTTGGGTTTTTTTAATGAGTCGTGGAAAAAATGAAATTGTGATGATGGAAGTGCCACTGGAGTCATGCTTGTTGTGCTGTACTATTCCTTCCTCTACAACTGTATGCAAATCCTTCAATGGGTTTTACTGAGATCTGATGTAGGCTGTTGTTGTTCTCTGATGTTTAGGGAAATCCCCAAATTAAAATTATTCCACTACCAATTTCATAATTCCATGAAAAGTTTCATAAAATTGCCATTCAACTGTCACTCCCTGAAATCATCCTTGCAATTGCAGGATATGTGGTTACAGTAGGAAGGGGAAGTGGTTTGTTAAAATACATATCTTTTTTATACATATAAATTATTATAACACATGATTTATAATAATGTAATAATATACAATATGTTGTTGTTATGTTAAATGCTTTATATATACAATATATAAAAATACACGTTTTAGTGTATGTATATGTATGTATATAGTATATATATGTGTATATACTGTGGTTCATCACTGCTCCCTCAAAGCCACAGTACTTGAAGCTATGTTAGGCTAAGGCCTAGCACTCACATTTCAGGGAAGCTGGTAGAAAAAAACCCTGCTGAATAAATGGTTGAAAACAGATGCATATGACATACCGAAAAAGACTCAACAAAGCTTTTCCAAATGGAAAGTTATGTTTCACAAATCTATTGGAGTTCTTTGAAGAAGTCTACGAGCATGTAGACTAACTAGGTAGATCCAGTTGATATAGTCCATTCAGATCTCCAAAGAGCATTTGGCATTGGCTTTTAAGGGAACAAAGTTTCTATGGGATAAGAGTGAAGGACTTTGCATGGCTAAGCAATGATTAAAAGATAAAAAAAAAACCACAGATAAGAATAAACAGTCTTTTTCACAGTGGATAAAAATCACTAACTGTATCCCACAGACTTGTGTAAGAGCCTGTACTGTCTGACATATTCCCACATTGTGCAAAAAAGGCCAACTACCGAAGTAGCAATGTCTGCTGCTAACACTATTTTACTTCTTTATGCTGCAAGTAGTGACACTCTGGAAACTGTTGCCATGAGAAATTGCTGAGGCAGAGAGTATCAGCAAGTTCAGAAAAGGATTAGGCAAATTCAGGGCCAGTATTTCCATAAATCAGGAATTGACAGGGCAATGAAGTGGCATCACCTATTTTCTCTGTTGGCGATGAAACACCGAACTAGGCAGACTATCGCTCTGAATAAGTAGAGAATTTCTTATATTTTATGTACACTAACTTTTCAGGGTAGTAAAGATGCAGGCTAAATATGAAGAACTTCAGAAACAGTCCTGAGTCACTGGGAGATTAAATGGCCTGTGGATAAATGTGACTGTGGTGCACATGAAAATAAAAATCCTAACTTGGTGATGACCTCTGAACTAAATATTATTGCTCAGGAGTGAGATCTTGGGGTTATAACAGAAAGTGCTATGGAAACATCCATTGAATGTCCAGTAGCACTGCATACACAGTCAAAGTAAGTGTTGGGAAGAGTATGACAGAAACCATCATTATGCCATCAATTACTTTTAGACTGTGTCTGCATTTTGAATACTTTCATAGACCTCCATCTTGAAAGGGAGGTGAAATAACTGAAAAGGAAAACAACAAGGACTAACAGGGACAATCAAATGTATGGAATAGCTTCTAAATAAGAAATTATTAAAAGGGCTAGGACTCTTCTGCCTGGGGAAGAGGTGGTTGAGAAGGGATTTTTCAAAGGTCTATAAAGCCACACATGGTGCAAAAAGGGTGAAACATTGTCTCTTATAGTACAAAGTCAGAAGGGAGGGGGGATCTAAAAGGTGAATAACAAGCAGAAACTTCAAAATAAGCAATGCATAGTAAAGCTGTGATGCTCCTTTCCACAGGATGTTGTGGCTGCTAAAAGCTTAGATGGGCTCAGAAAGGGATTGGAAATTTTTTTTTTCATTAGTTTTCTCATCAAAGACTATCAGTTACAATGATAAAAGAGCTGGTTCCTGAAGTCACTGAGCCAAAAATCCTTGGAGCCTGACAGAATACATCAGGGAAGTGTGGCAGTATGGTTGGGCTCCTCTTACACGACCCAGAATCATCCTTCCTTTTGGTTCCTGCCAGAAGGGTTTAGTGCAAACCCAAGGATAGTCCAGCCTTGGCAAAGAGGTGCAGACCACACCTGTGATCATCACAGTCTTCCCTTGACACACTCTGTGCAGTGATGGCCCCATGCATGACATTCTCCATAAAACCTTCAGCACCCAGTGAGCCTCATGATGTGTGAGGTGCACGGGTGGGCCAAGCAGCAGAAAATGAGCTTGGTGATGCCCTAGATGTTGTCAAAAAGGGTCTTGATACCCCTGTTCCTCAGCCCTTCACCTCATCCTCTACAGCCGGACACAGTAAAGGCACAGCCAGGTATCTCCAGGTCCTGAGCTAGACAAACTTCTGTTCTTGTTCCCTCTGTCTCAGCATCTCCTTCCCACTTCAACGTCACCCACAGTTTATGTTGCACAATCTCTATTGTCTAGCAAGTTTTCCACCCCTGTCCCCTACAGATAAGTGAGAACTAGGGCACACCTGATTAAACGCACGTACATAACTAATTCCCATTCAAAGCATGGCTGTGTTCACTAACCATCTATAGACTCGAAAAGCATATGGTGTTTAACATCACATTACATTACATTTAACATTACATTTAATGCTACCAGACATTCCAGAGCTCCAATAGACATTTAGGCAGAAGAATTAAATTTAAGATTATATTCCACAGTCCTGGATGCAAAAGTTACTGGCTAACATAGTCTAGCTTTACGTCTGTACCAATAGCGAACAGTTTTCCTTCTTGTAGATATCTATCTACCATAAATACTCTGAACAGCCATTATTAGCTCTGTGTTTTCAAACATTGTTCAGTTTCCTTCTAATGGGTATGTAAACATTTTTTTCTATTGTAGACTTGGTCACCGTATGACTGTTGGTGCAACTTTAAGAGTATGAGCAGCAAGCTAGACCAGCACGGACCACTGTTACCATGAAATTCTAAATCTGATCAGAAAAGACCTGGAAAATAGAGTGTTTGCAGTGCTGGTGGCCATTCTGCATCTCTGCTGGTGTTGTGGTCCCGTAGCAGCAGAGCTCAACCAGGGCAAGGGCACCAGAGAGAGATCCTGAAAAAGCTCTGCGCAGATAACGTAGACATAGCACACATAGAATGCGGGTCAGGCATCAGAAACAGCCTAGCACAGAGGATCAGGGTCCCAGCATACTGAATTTGCCGCAGAGAGATGTCTTCAGTACCAGTGCACGCTGTCTCCAGTATCTGCACATACTTCCACATACGCACACTGGGTACCATTTTTGCACTGATGCAGGCAGAGACTGTTCCTTTAACAAAGGCTGATCCATCAAAATCATCTCAGAAGGGCCACTGAAAAAAGTCGTATTTTCACCACACTAGAATCATAGAATCATAGAATCATAGAATCATAGAATCATTAAGGTTGGAAAAGACCTCTAAGATCATCAAGTCCAACCATCAACTAACACCACCATGACTCCTAAACTAGGCCCTGGAGTGCCACGTCTACACCTTTTTTGAACGCCTCCAGGGTTGACGACTCCACCACCTCTCTGGGCAGCCTGTCCCAATGCCTAACCACTCTTTCAGTAAAGAAATTCTTCCTGATGTCCAAACTTATTATTATTAGAAAACTTATTTCAATGGATCATGCCATTGTCCAAAATAGAGGAAAAAGCACTTCAAAACAAAGTTTTGTGGTCAAATGTTTCACACAATAAAAAAGGCATAAAGTTTAGTACAGCAAAAGCTCTTGGAAAGAAATCCAGTTTTGAGTAAGAGAATCTTACAGACAGCTAGAGTAGTCTGTCAAATCAGTATAACTGATCAGCAATTAGGTATGTAACAACATACTGTATATTTTTAAAAATCCTTTTAGAGTAAGCCATCCTAACAAAAAACAAAACACCAGGCAGAGACTTGTTTTTTTCAGACTAACTTGTGGTTTTAATTCACTATTGCTTTCTTGAACTAATTGCAGAATCCATTACCACATAACTTGCTTTCATTTTCTCATATGAGCATGTTTTCCCTTGCCCCAAGTTAAACAGGATATCCATCTTTCAGAATTTCTGTCCTACCTTTTGCAATACCATTCATCTGTATGTGGTAAGAACACAAGCATTTAGCAAATCACGTTGTGGTTAAAGGAAGTTTGCAGCTTTCTTATTGCAATAGGATAAAGCTTTTGTTGAGCTACAAGATTGACTAATGTGGGACACTTCCTACTTCCCCTTACTTTGATGTCATATGTTTAAGAGAAGAACAGCAGAAATAATAACTGTATTTTACTGTTTATTTTTCTCATTTTGCCATGACACTGACCTTTAATGAGAGCAGATTTAAAGAGCACATAAACCAGCTAGAGGTGCCCCTTCAAATCCAATGCCACCAGGCAGACTAGCCCAGTGTCATCCATGCAAAGGGTATGGGATCTGCCTTCACACCAGTAACGATGTATTGTCATTTCCTTTTTTAAAGAAAATGCTAACAGTTAAATGTCTATGCTGGATTGTCATTGGTGACAAAAACTAGCTAAAAATCAGAAAAGAGCTTGAAAAATAAACTGATTTTGCTAAGGAGATTTTTTCAATTGTAAGTAACTTACTATGACAAAAATGGTATACATATTAATTTCTTAATAATTTCCTCTCAAAAATTTTAGTTTCATTTTGGAAGGAAAGGAGTCACCAAAGTAGAATTTTAGGGCCTGTTTGCTCTAGGAAAATCCACGATGATGTGAAGAAAATTAGGGAACTAAATACTGACACTGCAAAGTGAAAGTTGAGTAACTAAGACTTTTTTAACTACATTGTTTCTCCTCTTACAATTTTCAGTTTACCAACTTTTCAGCTTCACTAGCTAGTTAACTTTTGGGCTGGAAGAAGAATAGAAAGATCTTGGCCAATGAATCAGCATCTCTGCCCCTTCAGCATGAGAGCTTGCAAAGCCTGATCTCAGAGACATCCAAGGCATCCTCCACCAAATGGGGAAAACTTTGGCCAACCTGCTCCACAGAGTTAAGGTAAGAAGTGGGAAAAAAGAGGAAGTATTTGAACAGAAATATCAGGTTTTCCATATTCATTAAAAAGGACATGAAAACCAATATCGCTGCTTTAAAAACCAGCTTCCAGCTATTTTGAAAGCACTTTCTTCACTTGTAAAGGGACTTTGGTTCTTCAAGTGAAATTACATGTGTATGTGCCCTTTAAAAAGTGCTTTGTAGAGATGCTATAAAGGTCCATCCACTTGAAGTCCCAGGCTACCCTCTGTGATGAATATTACATGCCACTTAAAGGTAAGTGGGTTAGAAGGAGATTGCTACTTAGAAGCACATTAGCAGGCCTGGGTCATGCTGGCTTCTCCTGGGTTTATACATTGTGAGATTGTCTTTACTTCCAGGAACCTGAACTATTTTCTCCGGGGCATTCTCACCTTGTGTGGGATCCAGGTTGAATGCTGCTCAGGAGAGGAGACTCAGTACTGCTCAGTACTTTCACTCTTTGTTCAACAGGTGATCCCTCTCTCACCTACCACCATCTGTGTCTTTCCTGAAGTTTTCTACTCCAGGAATGGTGGAGAGGTGCTAACCTCAACAGGATTTCTACCACAGCCTTCTAAAACCTTAAAAATATGAATTTATCTGAGGGAAAATATGGCATTAATATTATTCCCATGGGAAACTGAAGACAAAGAGCTTTTCCTGAGGCTATGAATAGATTGGACCAAAAAATTGCAACATTTTTCTTAAAATGTTTCATTCACAAAAGTTGCCTCATTTGTGAAATAAAATGATTTCAAGATGGCTTCAGCTGCACAAATGAATTAATGGCAGAGGAATCAGGTCTTCCTGCCTTCTGATACTGTCTCCATTCCTTCAGATATCACAGTTTCATTGCTAAGATGCAGAACACTGCAATGACTTTGGCTTTAGACAACTGGAAAATTAAAAACACCGCTGTTGTTTTGGCTTTTAAAGCCTGGTGATTATCAGTGGCCTACAGAGGCTTCTTATGGCAACCAAGAAATTGCCAATGGTTCACCTTCTGTAGTACAGGAGGTAACAAAAGGACCACGCCTGAATCCTTCCCTACTGGTGGTAACTTCCAGTGCCAAGAATAAAAAGTCTTTGAGCAATTATAGGAATTCATGTGTCTCTACAAGTTCTTCAGACTAAGGTCTTTCATTTATTTTTTGGGTTTATGAAAGGCAGGTCCTGCTTGACTAGCCCGAGCTCCTTTTATGACAAGATGACCCGCTTCGTAGAGGAGGGAAAGGCTGTGGATGTTGTCTACCTGGACTTTAGTAAAGCCTTTGACACCATTTCCCACAGCATTCTCCTGGAGAAACTGGCTGCTCGTGGCTTGGATGGGCGTACACTTTGCTGGGTAAAAAACTAGCTGGACGGCCAGGCCCAAAGAGTTGTGGTGAACTGAATTAAGTCCAGTTGGCGGCTGGTCACAAGTGGTGTTCCCCAAGGGTCACTATTGGGACCAGTTCTGTTTTATATCTTTATCAGCAATCTGGACGAGGGGATTGAGTGCACCATCAGTAAGTTTGCAGATGACACCAAGTTGTGGGGAGCGTTGATCTGCTTGAGGGCAGGAAGGCTCTACAGAAGGATCTAGACAGGCTGGATCGATGGGCCAAGGCCAATTGTATGAGGTTTGACAAGGCCAAGTGCCGGGTCCTGCACTTGGGTCACAACAACCCCATGCAACGCTACAGGCTTGGGGAAGAGTGGCTGGAAAGCTGCCTGGTGGAAAAGGACCTGGGGGTGCTGGTCGACAGCCAGTTGAACATGAGCCGGCAGCGTGCCCAGGTGGCCAAGAAGGCCAACAGCATCCTGGCTTGTATTAGGAATAGTGTGACCAGCAGGAGTAGGGAAGTGATTGTGCCCCTGTACTCGGCCCTGGTGAGGCCGCACCTCGAGTACTGTGTTCAGTTTTGGGCCCCTCAGTACAAGAAGGACATTGAGGTGCTGGAGCATGTCCAGAGAAGGGCAACGAAGCTGGTGAGGGGTCTAGAAAACAAGTCTTATGAGGAGCGCCTGAGGGAACTGGGGTTGTTTAGTCTGGAGAAGAGGAGGCTGAGGGGAGACCTTATCGCTCTCTACAACTACCTGAAAGGAGGTTGTAGTGAGGTAGGGGTCGGTCTCTTTTCCCAAGTAAGATAGGACGAGAGGAAACAGCCTCAAGTTGCACCAGGGGAGGTTTAGATTGGATATTAGGAAAAATTTCTTCACCAAAAGTGTTGTCAAGCATTGGAACAGACTGCCCAGGGAAGTGGTTGAGTCACCATCCTTGGAGGTGTTTAAAAGACGTGTAGACGTGGTGCTTAGAGACACGGTTTAGTAGTAGACTTGGTAGTGTTAGGTTTACGGTTGGACTCGATGATCTTAAAGGTCTTTTCCAACCTAAATGATTCTATGATTCTATGATTTTTCACTTTGAACTAAGCATGTCTCTCAATATTACGTTTAGGGTTTGATTTGGAGGGGGTAGTTTCGAACACCTTCATTTTGTGTCCTAAACCGTCGAGGGCAGCTGCTTACTATGCAGCGTATAATTAGTACCTAAATGATTATAAAATACTTCAGGGAAGGTGATGTTTTAAAATACTCTGAGGACTAACCCAAACAAGAAGATACAAAAAAAAAAAAAAAAAAAAAAAAAAAAAAAAAAAAAAAGAAAAAGAAGTTTTCAAAGTTGTTTCATTGTTTTTAAAAGGGTTGAGACCATTCTGCAGAAGCAAATCAACCCTTGGGGACCTCTCTTTCAGTGAAGGTGGTTACAATACGAGCAGACTTTCAAACAATGTCCCCTCAGACCTCATTCCTAATCTTCTTCTTCCGTTTTACATATAATTTCCAGCAGTGAATAAAGCCCTGAGGAGAAATAAACCTAATTATTTGTACATGGCCCCCCACGGTCTCCTACTTCATTGTGTCAAGTGAGAGTCATTCTGCTGACGCACCTCCCGCCAGCAGGCTGTATAGTATAGCGGTGGCTCTCCTTCCCTCGTTTTGCTTTCCCTCTCCACTTGGCAGAGGTACGTGTGTGGGAATTCACAGGGTCGTCTGCCAACTTTGAAATGAGAGATGTGTCCAACTGCTATTGGTTGCTCTCAATTTTTAAGGGCTAAATCAACATTATTCGAAGCTTCAGACAAATACCAGGAAGGAAAAAAAATCTCTGCTGTTGATTTACTGGAACACACTATCATTGAGACTTGAAGGGAGGGTATTTAAAAGAAACAAATTGCATGGATTGCGCAAGCTATTACTTTTACCATTTGATGAACAAACCCAATAACGCATGCCCTAATGTGAGAACGTAGGTAGCAAACACCACAATTCACAGCCGTCATGTCTATCTTAAACCGATCTCTGCATAACTTCCCAGACTAACCAGCTACTACACTTTCTCAAATAACAGCTGAATTCACCCCTTCTCCTCTGTCTGTTGCTTCCAAAATAATTTCCTTAATACAGTCAGAGCACAGCTAGTAAGACTTTTGGGGATTAAACTCAATATCATTACAATATACCTAAACTGGCTATTAAGAGAATATTATACAAACCATAACAAGCACACAAAACCTTTTTTGAAACATAAACTGGAGGTTGCATTTCCTATATACAGTATTTCACCTCCTTAATATGGGCAATCAGCCAGGGCATCTTATTCAAGAGTCATCATAGGATTTTTGTGGGTGTTGGAGCAGAGGAAGAACAAGAGATCTATTAAACACTGAACCTAATGCTGGACTGCAAAGCAGGACTTTGCACAAGACTAAGTGCCAGACATATGCATCTTGCTCATCAAAATTAGCAGCCAGAGAATTCACAAGATATTTAAAGTACATTTATAGAAAGAAGAGTCCAAAAAATTGCTAGGCAGGCTTTGTAGCAATATTGTGCAAGGTAAAGAGTAAAAATAACTCTTAAATATCTTAAGGTAAGAAAAATGTTTCAACCATTTTGGCCAACAATGAGTTCTGCTATTTAAATAAGACTCGGGAAATTCTCTTTATTCTTGGGACTTCCTAGGCAGTTATCACTAAGCAGCCAGAGAGGACCTCATATAAATTTGATAAAAAGAATTCATCCTGGCATAAAACTACTGATTAGCTGATAGAAAGGTAGTAGGAGTCCATGTTGCTATTTTTAAAATCCTAGTCTGTTGATCCAAAAAACCCACGCCATTCCTAAGAAATGCAAAATATTCTGAAAGCCTGATAAACCTTTTTTTTAAAAAAAAAAGTTTTCCTCCAACCAGTTTTCCACTGCCAAAAAATAAGTAATTTTTCAAACCAAGTAACTCATTTGGGGATAGTTGTTTTCGCGTTATATCAGAGATCATTTTACGTTCCTTGTACTCCAGATGGTCCTAAAAAGCTACCTAATACAACTCTGTTATAGCTAAGAAACTCACCACCTTGCAGGTCCTTTACCATTTCCCCAAACTGGGGCTCTAGCCCCATGTCCTTCGTCTACTGCCGCTTTCTTCAGCCTTCCCCCCTTGCCCCAGCCCCAGCCCCATTGCCACCACCTCCCCTGGCTCCCCGTGCCCTTCTCTCAGGACAGAGGCATTGCAGAGGCCATGGAGAGCAGGCGTGGGAGTATCTTGTGGCTGTCCTCCAGAGAGCTCCCTTGCCTTCCCGGGAGATGTAGGATGAGCCATACACTCTGGAGAAAATAAATACACTTTTGGTGGGGAAACTGAAACTGAACTGCTTGCAGGGATGGTTTGCCCAGCTCTGTAGCAGAGGAATAAATTAAACTTTTGGAGGCTATACATGAAGATGGATGCTGGTCTCGGTAGCCTTTCTGCATGGCAGTCCACAGACTCACAGATCCACAGACAGTTTAGTGTTCAGTGCATTTCATATCCCTTTATTTTGTCTATGAAGGTCAATTAAGAATACTATTAGTACCAAAGATCAACAGTAAATTCTCACAAAGGGGATGTTGTCATGTGCTTCTCCATTCCCACCCAGTGGAAAGACTGCATATGGTATTGCTGTTCTGTTCTAGCAGCTTTTTTTTTAACATAAGATATAGGGCAAGAGTCAGACCTTAAATCCAGCAAGGTAAGGTCGATATTTTAGATAGCTATATCCTGCTATACCTAAGCTCTTACCCATGCTAAGCAGAGGTCAAAGAGGGTCAGTCTGGTACTCTCCCGGCCTGCCCACAGATTAGTGTGTGAACACATAGCGTTCTTAGCCCTCTCATTTCCCTGCAAAAAGTGCTGAGCTCCCCTTCCAGAACAGGCACGCACGCAGCATGCTTGTAGATGACTAATATTGTATTCTGTGTTGCAAATGTGCTTTATTCTAGTGTCATTATTTTTTCCACAGTCAGCCCAAGAGTGATCCTTGTACTATTTTATCTCATAGTAGTGGGATAGTTTGGCAACAATATCACTCACCGTCAATGGGTTTTGCTTTTTCTCCTTCTAAAGAAAGGAGACCTTTTTCAAGTGTCCATTTTCCAAAAGCCATGGAGTTGGGTTTTTTTGCCAAAGAAATGGGTGAGTCAGGCTCCCAACAGATAGTACATGCAGATCCTTTAGAAGCACATTAAGCCATTCCTGGGAAATAGCTCACGTCTGACTTCACAGCCTGACACAGCCAGCATGGTCAGAGCAGAACACTCGTTAGCACAAGAATCGTGGCAGAACAACAGGTAGCTCAAGACATAATGTTATGTCACAGTTACATCAATGTTCAGGGTAATAAAAGAGAGAATAAAAATAAAGAGTCAGAACACGACTGTATTATTCAGCCTGATTAGAAGCCAAAATACTCTGATGAGCCAGCCAAAAAGGATGAATGCATTCACACACATATATTTCCCCTGCTGCCAGTACTGCCTAGTGGGGTAAAGCCCAGGGAAAGGTAGTAAGTCAGAGAGAAAGATCACAGCATCCGCTGCCCCTGTAAACCTTTGGCAATCAAAGAGAGACTATTCGCTGCAATTTGATTCTGCTACACAAGAAAAAGAAGGTTGGAAAAAAGACAGTGCACATGGGAAGGGACTATGGTAGCCACCAAACATTATCAGGGAGCATTTTCTTGCTCTGTAACTGAGACTTACGTGGGATGAGGGCACTAGGAATGCTTGGGAGCCTTTCCAGGCCCCGTGCTGCCTCAGTGCACAATTTGCTCCACTATGACTCTGATGGAGCAACTCACTTCCTATCTGCTCACAGAAATACCCGTCTGCTTTCTGTGTGCCAAAACTAGCCAGCTATCTTAATGTCTGCTACATTGAGTAGAAATACCTGAGTATAATTTATTCTAGAGAAACACCACAACACATTCAGAAGTGGAAAGACTTGCTTGTTGGGGGGCAGTGCAGCGACCCAGTAACACAACGCTTCTGCTAGATTTCCAGAAGCATATTCAAAGGTGCCATTTCCAGAAGAGTGGAGTGAGAAAGTCTTTCCTAAGAGGATGACTCCAAAATAATTTAGGGGGCTATTGAAAATATGATTTCTGAGGGGTAGGATTCACTGAAAGAGACACCATGAGCTCTTCAAAACTGAGGTACAGCTTGCCAGAGTTGTGTTCTTTTACATAATTAATCTAATACAAAACCTAGATCCCTACAGGACGGTTACAATTTCCTGTGCCTTGAGTTCTGCACAATTTCATTTCAGAGTCAGAACAGGTAAAAAGCAAGAGCTGTACCCAAGCTGTGTGTACAGGATACTCTTAAGGACACTGAGACACAGTCACGGTCACTACTGAAAAACAAACGCAGCAGTCAAACAGGGAGATGTGACAAGAGTACACAGCTTTCAAACCATTGCAGGAAAAGGTCATCCTACTTCAGAAAGGATGTTGGTGTATGTAATTTGTTTTTCATTTCAACTGATATTAAGCCAAACATTATAAAAGACTTAGTGACCGGGTCCTTTCCTCCAGCATACTGCTGGGAAGCTGCAACATTTAGAGGCTGTGATCTCACTGACTCCGAGGAAATCCAGCAACAGCATCAACAGCCGAAAAGATGGCAGTGAGCCAGGCCAGTTTCACTCAGAAATTTCTGCTGCTGGTGTATGCAGAGCTGTCAAAGCCCTGGCGAGTGTCGCCAAGCCAACACGAGAACTGGGGGAGTTTCACGCCACTGCCCAGTGCTGGGGAACCAGCACCTTCCCAGCCCTCTTGCCCCAGAATATGCTTTACCAAATTTATTTTTGAATTAACTCTTATTGTTGGCCAAGAAGAGGCCAGATTTTCTCAGTAAGAATTACCCACAAGGACAGAAATGTTAACGTTTCAGCAGCAAAGACCAGCAGTGCGACACAAGGCCAGCCAGTGCTAATGCGAGGCACTCCTGGATGTATGAGGAAATTAGGAAAGATGACAGCTTCAGGGAAAAGATGAAGAAATAGAACAACTTTCCTTGTTGGAGGGCCCAAAGCCCCAAAACCAGTCTGAAAAGCTGTGGTTACATAGTGCGGTACGTGGTAAGGAAATAAGAGGGAGGCTGGAAGAAGTGATAGTGGGATGAAGCAATTAGCCACACTCGTAGGAAACGGCCATGTTCCACGTTCTTCCAAACAAATCCAGAACACTTGTAGGGTCTTGTCCAGTTTTGGCTGGTGTCTATGACCCTGTTATACTGCTGCAAAATAATCATTAAAAAAAATAAAGAAAAGTTAGACTTGCACTGATTGACTTCTGAATACACAACTGTAGAGAGGAATGTGATGGTGCTTGCAAGCTGCAATATAGGCTAAATATCTTCCAGCTGTAACTCCTATAACTTCTTTCAGAGAGTGCCATCTCCACTTCTGTTCTAGCCTGTAAGACATGGAAACTTATTAAAACCCTACTTGTTCAACATACAGTCTATGTTAATGGAGAAAATTCACAAAGCTCAGTGTCTTTTAAAAGCTGTAGGGAGCAAGTGTGGCTTGTAGCAAACCCTGAAGCTGGAAGAATGGAGCATAACATTTAGTGCTATGATAAAATGCCTATCACAATCCTAATGAATATATGTTTAAACTCCAAACACTTGTTGGTCAATTATAATAGAGTGAATATTAAGAAGAGTGTTTTTGTAAAGAGTCCAACTGTAATGAGTCCCACCCTGGGTGATGCTGAGAAAAACCTGCCATGTAATTGCGATGTCCTCTGCTGCTTTTCTGATTAGAGCTGGCTGGGATCTCTCTTAGCCTATGATACCAGGGCAAAATCTGCATATTTGCATTCAGCAGATGAAGCATCAAGAGTATGGTTATTTCGTTAAGAAACCCTTTCGTTAAGAAACACCATCTCTAGAAAACAGGCAGCAAATTACCCTTGGGTTCAGGTTCATTGCATTTTGTGATTAACCTCCAGGCCTGAGGTTTTCTTACCTTTAATTCTAATGTTAGACATATAAATTTAAATTGTCACATGGCTTGAATTATCAGTAAAGACAAGTGCATGCAAAACATCAGTTAAATACTTTTGAAGATATATATAACTGGTAATGTAGGCATTTGAAATTAGCATTTGGCCTCAAGGATTTTCATGTGGGCTTTGACGCTAATTCATTAGGTGTCTTCGGACAAGACAGCTTGCATTTTGAATTCCCTGACTGTACAATGAAGGGAGTGACTGCAGTTAATCTACTAGGGACTGCCAGTTTGATTAATTATTGTAATATTGCTACAGCTAGCAGCCACAGAGTCAGCCGGGCATCGCTGTTTCTTCACACACAGGAGGCACCCCAGTTCATCACAGTCTCCTTCACAGAAAAAGGAAGTGGGAGAGGACCCTGCACAATCCTGGAAAGCTTTGAAAACGGCTCCTGTCCTCACTCTGGGAGAAGTCACCGCTGTGTTCTCTTGCATTTTCCCTTTAGGAGGCTTGCTGGTATACTGACTAGCCACAGCTCTCAAGAGGCACGGAACACCTTTGGGTCAGTTATTCAGTGAGTCATTTTCAGCCTGTGAAAAATCAGATCGCAGAGCTTAGGAAACTGGGAAGGGAGATAAGGGGATAACACTCCCTTTTTTCCCTTCACTGGCTTCCCTGGAAACACAGTAAGTGCCTCCAGCATTTCAGCCAGCTGCAAGGCTTGTGGCTTCTCTGTTTCTTTCCCAGCAGGTACATCTGGTATCTGGTCAAGGGATGGCCCTTCACCTTCCCTTTTTCCTCTGAAACAAAACAAAACATGGACATCTGCAAAGTAATGAGAATGAAACTACTTCATTCACTTTCAGGGAGACTGGGCAAGGTTTTCTGAAACATAACAGGATGTGAAAGCAGCAGCAGCACTTTAAGCACAGCTCTGCGAGCCTCAGCGGCAGCAGCAGATCTTGCTGCAATATCAGGCTGCCCGGGGAACTTCTGTTCATTCAACACACCTCTTTCAATAACATCTTACACTAGTTCATTGCTTTGAAGTTATTGCCTCTGACGTCCAACGTTTGGCAAGGGCAGTCTAATCTGAAAAAAAAAAAACGAAAGTTCAAAAAAATCAAATCTGTTTCTTCTTCTGTCCATGTTTAGGGTATTTGGAAATTTCACAACAACAATTGCCAAATTTCATTCACATTCCCCCCACCTTCCTGACCAGCTAACTTTACTCCAGATCTCAGATACAGTAGATTCAGCTCACATCATACAGACATCCATTCATCCTAACCTTCTGTTTGCAGTAGTGTTGTGACAGCTGTTCCTCGTGCTAGGACCAGCCGGCTGGGGAGAGTGGGGGGATGAGATAAATATGGCAAAAGGGCTGTTGTGACACCAGCTTTGTACAAAGGAAATTAGGGATTGTGTTTCAAGTACGGCTAAATTGTGATGGCTCTCCAACCTGTACACAAATGCTTATTTTTCAGTAACTATGATTTTCTACTTGTACTGCTCTGCATTTTTTTAACTTTTAATCAAGCCCTGGCCACAAGTCCTAACTGAAAGCAACTTTGCCTTCCCCCTCCAGTGTCAGAAGTGACAACACCTTCCACAAGCACAGGCCTCCAGACTGCAATGTTTGGCCAAGCTGTGGTGCCTTCGGGTGCCTGACGCATGCTGATGTCCTGCGGCATTAGCTATGTAATCTTATTACAGGCGAGCTCACAGACTTCACTGGATAGGCATTCCACAGAATCTTAGCCAAAAAAAAAAAAAAAACCCCAAAACTTTTCTCTCTGAGACATGTGATAAATAGCAAAATAAATCACTGCCCCATATCAGCACCTAGTTTATTAAAAGCAAGATTTGAGCCTCATGGTTTGCTTTTGAATCTGACCTGCTTCAGCACATACTGTTTGCTATTGCTGAAAATAGGTGCCTCTAGCTCCATGCCTCTGGAGGTCGGTGTGCTCCTCAGCGGCCTTACTCTGCAGATGAAGTGAGGTCAGCCCAGAGATGTTACGAGTCCAAAGTGTTTCATAACACTCGACTGAGAAAACGTGGCTCAGGACCCAGATTCCTGTCCTGGCTTGGTTCGGGCTGGGCTGCAGGCTCTGGAAAGCTTACCCACTGATGTCGAGAGTGATTTAACATGTGACAGTGCGTGGAAACTGGCTGTGCAAGCTGTTGCAACATACAGTAAAAGCAGCAAAGGCAGCAGGAGTACTACAAGCACTTTGCTAGCACAGTAGTTCACGTCGAAGAAAATCCCCATGAAAAGCACTTACTCCACTGGCAGAGGTTGGTTAATAAGTTGGATAGTAAGTGGAATAACTGGAGGTTCCCTAGGGCAGCCGTGGCGGTTCCTATACCCCAGAGACAAGGCTGGGTGCGAGCAGGAGCCAGGAAAAAGGGGGAGGTGATATAAAACAGAGGAGAATCCACATTTTCCATGACCTGGGCACTTTTCCCAGGGCAGGAGAGAGCAGAAATCAGAAGCAGGCTTGCTGTTTCTTCTCTGGGTTAAAGAAGGGATTAATCACAAGGGGAAAATGCCTTGTAATACTGTGACTCAGCAGAAAACATTACTTGCTTGGAAGCAGCTGGAGGACACGGCCAGGATACAGCAGTGAGTCAGGGAAACCTGGGATTTGGGCTGCTGCCTTCACCCTTCCCTCCAGCCTTCATTTAACAATCTGAGCATCTGGGAATAAGGCGATCTCCTATAAAGAGATACCTCATGTTGTTTTGTGTAGCCAATATGGATTTAGACTCCACAGCACAAATACGAGTACAGACGACATCATTCCCCTTTTTGTGAAGTGCTTTTTGGCGCTGATCTTTCTACAGCAGCTCCTGTGGTGTGGTCCTGGCAAAACAGGATGGTGAACCACGGATGAGCCCTCCAGCATGTACGGTAGTCTAAATTCGTAGTAAGACAGACCTGGATCATCAGCTTTTCCACAGGAAAAAAAATACGAGGAAGAAAACCTCGTATCACCACAGCCTTGTACTCTGTGGTGTTTTTAGGGGAAGATCCCTCAGAAAAGAGGATATATACCTTCTAATAAATCATGTGTTAGCTTTTCTGAGAACCACCACAAGGGCGCTGGAGCAACGAAGTGTGTTTCCAAGATGGTGACCTAACTTGACCTTTCATCTCATGGAGTCAAAAGAAGATAGGAATAAGTTTCATCACCAAGAAAGACATTGCAAGGGTAGGATGCTCTCTCCTGTTGATTTACTTAAGTGGTGATGCAGAGCAATGAATGGCATTTGAGTACCTGAGTACTAACTCAGAACGTGAGTTAAAGGAGTTTTTCAGACTTTTAGACTGTCCTGCTCACCTTATAGGAAATGTTAATTTTCCCTAAACCCTTCAGATGGACCCACATAGTGTTTTTCTTTTCACCATTTGTTGTTACATGACAGTCTGGAGACCCCAGCCAGAAGTAAATCTCATGGTCAGTGGCAGTCTATAACTCACCGGGAAGATGACTTCCTCCTCCAGGTTTTATAACCAAAGGTACAGACAATAGGCAGCAGGTAAATAGGAAAGGGAACCTAAGTAAAATAAATAGCCTAAATGAAACCTAAATAAAACTAAATAGCAGACAAGGGAAAGGTGATACACGGTGACAGTGAAGGCAGGTGTGATTACATGACCTAGTCACCACAGAGACCTGGGTAATTACAAGCTGTTTCTGGATTGTTTGTGTGGCAGGCAGCATGAAAAGGTAGGATTTGGTGAAGACAAAATGGTGCTCTCATTAATTTGAAATAGTGCAATATGCAAAACTGTCAGGGTTTTTTTTTTTTATTTACTGGATGGATTCATGGACTTACTACAAGCCCATGAAACTCAAGCTGGGATCTGCAATGTTATTTTCATCAGTCATGGTGAATAGTCACTCCTTCCTTGTTTCTGTTCTTCTTTTAGGCCTCATTGCTCAGCACTCTGACATCTTCTGAGAGATTAAAATGAGCAACGTTTGTGGGTTTTTCTCCCTAAATTTCTGCTGACAAACCCTAGCGACGTGTTAGAATACACTGTTGGTGTTGGGCCACTGCCAGATGTTGAGCCAAGAAACCGGCTGTGGGAAGCGTCACCAGTCCTTACAGCTGAAATTGTAGGAGTGAATTAAATTCAACTTTACAATCATTAGGCATGACTGCATACTCGCAGATGTAGCCAGGTCAGGCTCCTGGCTCAGGCCCTGGTTTCTGTCCTGCCTGAGCGGCACAGTTTCCAACCCAGGCTGCCAGAGGTCATCCAAGGACCACCATGACTTCACTGGTGTCTCTCCTGGGGACAGCTGTGCAAGCGAGGTCAAAGCTGCACGTATCTTCTCCTCTTAGGAGTCCTCTCTGAAAAGTAGCCCTCTCTTCAGCGCTAACTGAAACAGAGGCTATAGCCTACCACGTGTTAAGGAAGGGTCTATGCCAAAACAAAAAGATATCAATAATCCCTCCAGTCCCACATTGCTTATTCCCATCCCTGTTCATCTTCTTCCTCCTCTCTTTTGCCGGCCCTCCATCAGCAGCGCAGGCATGAACCAGATCTGGAAACTGTTTCAGCTGAAATCTGTATCTCACCATGTGTTTCTGTTTGTTGGGGGCTTTCTGTTAGGTTGAATGCACATCAAAATTCAGTCTAAGAAAAAACTTACAAGACTATTCATCAGTCTACTGATGATCAGACTCACTTGCACTGCCATTCCTTTGTTTTGGCCCAAAGGTACAACGCTGCTCCTCAAAACGAACTGCAAGAAAATACCGAGGAGACATACAAAAACCTTGAACATCTCTACACAGAGTTTTGTTTGCTAGGTAGTTTGAAATTCACATCCCTGTGTAGTTCCTCTCTCTCACCTAAGGCTGGTGTATGTAGTAGATCATCACAGGCTCACTGATGCAAGTGGCTATTCATAAACTCTGAAAAACATGCCAGGCTAGGAGAAAAGACTGACAAACCATCTCAGAAGCTTCTGGACTGTAACAGGGTGACAAGCAGCTGAAGTTATACCAGGTGTCCCAAACAGCTCTGGTCTTTTATTTCACAATTTGATGTGAGGGTCAGTCCTTTGAGGTCTTTCCTAAGCACGGTAGCAGTGCCCAGAGAATGAATTTGTGGTCCAGTGGAGGAAGGACACAGGCAGAAGGGCAAAACAGCAAAGCAGCAAGCCATAATGCTCAGGTGTAAAAAGCACAAACCCTGGCGAGTTTAGGCTCCCAGTCAGCTCCTAGTCTCCTCCTGAGGGCAGATCACCTGCACTCTTAGGCAAGTGTCTCATCTCCTCATCTGTCAGGTTTATGAGGTTGTGCCGAGGAGAGTGCCCTAAGGCGACCAGGGCTCTTACCGCCAGGACTACCGCATCAGCCTGGGCAGCAGCCCAGAGAAGAGCAAAGGAAGCACCCTGGCTTCAGAAATTCAATCAAGACCAGTTGTAACACCCATGGGAGATGGCCCCATCGCTGTAATTTATGCTTTTGAAAATCTCTCCTCAGTCATTTACGAATTCCCAAACACACTAGTAACGTTACCAAATGGAGAATCCCAGACTCCCTCACACAACAGAAGACCCTGAATACAGCCGAGAAGCAGAATTATACTTTTCTTGAGGAATTTTCAATTCTTGAAAGCTATATAACTTTCATTAATCCTTACTGTGCATTAGCACTGTGAATGGCAGAAAGAGAAAAGAAACATTTGAGATTTTATGGAGCAAAACCCAGCTATACTAGACTGACACCAGCAAAGATGTTTCTTCAGTTGAAGGGTGGCCTGAAGTCCTTATGCTTGCTTGACAGGGTGTTTAACTTTGCTGTGCCAGTAATGTTTCCTGCATATTTTATATTGAAATAAAATAACAAATCTGGTTGACTTGTATTTTCCTCCTTGGGCAATTTATCTTCGGGGAGAATGACTACAAGCACGCTGACGGCAAGCATCTCTTTACAGTCTCATTCACTTTAAAGCCTCATGAGCTCCCAGTGCTTTACTAAGAGTTCCAGTACGGGTGGTACTGTTATTAGAGCCATAATAGCCTCAGAGTCCTTAAGACAGACTGGACTTTTAATAATAATAATAACAACAACAACAACAATAATAATAATAAAACAATTGTCAATAGTGTTATATTGTGTTGATAGGTAGGAGTTTGAAAAACAGCTAAATATGCCCCAGAGGCTCAAACTCAGTAAAGCAAATGTAGGAAGAAACAAATATTTATTATATATTTAACCTCTTGCTCTCTGGAATGCTTGTTTAACGCGTGGTGTGTAAGAGTGGCAATGCTGCCATTGTATCCTCTTGATAGGATCCATGCTGTGAAACCACCTTGGGTACAGAACAGAAGTGGAGAAATGGGATTAGCTAATTGAGTTCCCTTCCTAGGAGGCTGGGAAATAGAGCAGAAAGGTGGCAAGTTTGTCTGGGGAGGCTCAGGTTGAGCTCTTCCCATCTCTAGGCTCAATCCTCCCCGGCAGCCCCTTCGGCAGCACCGCGCATCCCAGCGCCCAGCTGGTGCAGCAGCCTGCACTTCCACTGCCATTTTGTCATGAGGGATGGGGAGGGTATTTTTCTTTCCATTTTGGAGCAGTAATAAAGAGAGCATTTCCTTAGCTGACTTGCATTGCGACTCCTGTATGTTATCTGCATTGTCAAGCCCAAAGGAAAAGGCAATGAAAATGCTTGTCAAGGTAAGAGCCATTCAATGCAGGGCATGAAGCGGGTCTTTTTTGTGGAGTGAGGGGTGGAGGGACATGTTTTAGCAACCCAAAGAAAGTCCAGGAAATAGTTCTTGTAAACTTGCCTGAAATGAAAGCAAAAAATCTAAGAAAGATAAAGCATTTTAAAATGGGAAAACTTTAGCTTCTTCACTTACCAAGTTCTTCTCTTCTCAAACTATGTAAGCAGCCAGGCCAAAATGAGAATGGGGCTTGACTGAGTTGTTTGGAGAGGTTTTGTCTTCTTTTTTTCATTTCATTTTTAAAGTATGCATTAACTTATATTTCTAGATGAAGTGCAAAGAATGCTAAGCAGAACTTGTTCTCCAAAAACACGCCTGTAAAATGCAAGTGAGTTTGTTTCGGTTTTTGCTTTTCTAGGGCTGGCGCCTGGAAATTGCATTTTCTTTCCTCAGAAGAATTCGAAAGCAATTCACATTCCAAAAACAGTTACCAGTTACAGTTTATCCTGTTTGTTTTTCAAGAGTATAAGAAAAATACGTTTTTAAATGGCAGAAATAATTTACCAGCACTAACCATTTAATTGCCAGACAAGAGCCATAGGCAAGTAACACTATTGTGAAGTCTGTAAAAAGGACAACATGAAAAATTAAGTATTAGGTGGCTCATTTAGCTTACAGCTGTTCTGCATTCTTATCGAGTGGTATTCTATGTCAAAGATGACAGTTTTAATTTCCTTTGCTGATTGCTCTGTTTAGATCACTTTGACGCAGATTATTGCTTTTACAAGAACATAGTCCAGCTGGAGGGCAAACATCTCGCCTAATTTTTCTTTCATTTTTTTTTCTGTTGCTCCTTCACTGTGTGTAGCGGAGGTGCAAAGTCGAGTTTATAACTTGGCTTTGTAATAGCTATTTTGATATTTTTAGGCATTCAGGTGTAAAGTCTGGTCCCTAAATTACAGGGCTGTAATTCTAGCTTAGTCTGGGGAGAATGATTTCATGAGGTAATAAATGAAACGGCGACTGGACTAAGCAGGATCAAGAAAACATTTAAAGCATGGATTCAATTTCAATGGATCTTAGGCATACATTTTAACTTGTGTGTGCATTTAATTGTTGTCTTGAATAGAGGATAACTGAAGCACAAGCTTCCCTGACCTTGCGGCTATGGAGACTGGGCTTACTGGAGCCTATGCTTACAACCCAGATAATTACACTGAAGTGACTGGTGCTGCTGTTATAATGCCTGTCATCCAGAAAACAGCGCAGCAAAATCAGACGCAGAAGCTGAAACACCCATTCAAACTTCCACACCTGGCAGCGCATCCTCGACTGGCCCCCTTTTACAAGGGGATTTTGATAAAGACCTTGTTCCCTATGTGCCATCTCAGACCAGACTCCCCTGAAGAGACCCTCTGCAGCCAGATGCTCCCAACATTTCAGGCTTCACACTGTCCCCTACCTCCTTGTGCAGGGAGACTGTCCTGCGTCCATCATCACCAACAGTCCTTCCCCTGAGAGCTGATCAAGGGAGAAGAAAGGACCGACCTACCACAGACCACTGGTGTTTCTCCAACAATACTAATGAAGACTTTGACTTCTCCAGTGCAAGCATGGGACAGCACAATGGAGAATGCATCCAGCGCATTAGGTTATGCAACCAGGTCTCTGCTGGGTCGCATGAGAGGGGCAGGTTCCAGCGCTGGGTTGCAAACATGGACTGTGCCTTCCAGCGGTGTGCCTAGGTTATGGGTCCTTGCTACACTGCACCCTTTGGCTGCTGTGAAGTGCCGCAGCTGTATTTGGCACAACTGGTCAGAAAAACAAAGGTGGTGGCAGTGCATGGCAAAGGTGGTAAATACAGGTCTGGTTTAGGGTGATTGCAAGGTAGGAGCCAAACAAGTCAAGTTATCACTGAATGCAGCAGATTGGCTCAACAACTTCATGCCCAGGCTTTCCCATTTCTTAGGCAGTTTGGCCAGGATTTGCTTGCTCTAATTTAGGTGCCAGAAACTTTACCAAACATCTAATGCTACAACTGTGCTAGTGAGTTAAGTGTGACTAAAACCATTCTCAGGCACTGAAGCCCATATTCACATTATTAAACCATCTCACCTTCCAAAACAGGATGGATGTTCACAAACTGGCTATTAGGAGTGGTCACTGATTGGTCCTAACCCCCAAACCATGCCCAAAAACTGTTTTGGAGAGAGATATTTGCCTTAGCCTGAAGCAGGACCAGGTATATTCTGATAACTGAAAGACACAGAGGCCTGAGTCTCCTTGCCCAGGGACACCCTCTGGCAGCCTCTGGCATCTTCACTAGGAGAGACATAGACTGCCATGGATTCATTTCATTAATTCTTCTCTTTCCCTCCGTATTCAAATCTCTCCTTCTCCTGAAGCAATGTTGGCCTCTCCCAACAGTGAATGCATGTCAGGAACAAAACTGCCATCTGTAGTACTTATCCCTGCTTGTTAGATGTGTCTGAGGTCCCTGAGATCCATCCACCGTGCAGCCCACATGAGGCTGGTGATGCTGCCAATGGCTGATTCTTCATATAGTGTTTGGATGAAACCTCTCCCTATCCCTGTGTGCTCACTTCCAACCCAATCCCCAGGCACTCCCTCCCCTTTTGCCTCCACGCACACCGAGTTCAGACCAAACACCTTCCTCTCTCTTCCTCTCCATAGAGGACCATACACCAGCCGTGAACCTTACCTCCTGAGGTGGCACTGGTCTTTGCAAGGCAGTGGTAGTCAGGTCCAGCACTGGATTCAAGCCCCTGCAGAGGAGTCCTTGGCATCCCAGAGCTAGTACAGCTTTCCCTTCACTGGTTTTTGGGTGTGCTGCAGCAGCACTGTCTTCAAGCTACATTGCATCCTCCACTAAGACAGACAAGCCACAGCCAGCGGGTGCGGGGGTGAAGGACAGCCAGTCCACCTGAGAAAGGTGGGTCAGATAGGGGGAGGTCTTTGGGATCCAAAGCAGGAGATAGACACAGAGACCACACTGCAGGAGATAGATCCAGAGACCACTTGCGACTGAGCACTCCTAAAGCTGAAAGGAGATATTGGAAGGGGTAATAGCAAGTATGTATTCAAGAGGTGATCCTCAAAGACTGGAGGGTTCAGAAGAGGAGGCAAAGCAACTTTTTAGCCACTTGGAGTATCAATCCCACTGACTACAACTGTGGCGAGAAAGACAACATGTCCTGACAGGAAATGTACACAATGTAAAGACATTATCAGAGGTGAACATCTGCAGCTGACTGAGGTTATTGCTTATGAGACAGCTACTCTGTGTTGACCATAGTGGAAAAAGGAAACAAGTGTGTGAGAGAAGTGGAAGAAAGCATTTGAGAATTCCTCTTCTGTACAAGCACAGACACATTTCGGTTTTCACTTGGCCCCTCTTGCAGCGTCCAACTGCCAAGCTAGCATACTTCTCTATTGCCGTGTCCTCGGGTGTCAGGCAATCCAACCGAAAGTGCCCAACGCCTTCCCCAGAATGACGCGTCTTCCTTCAGCATATGCGTAACTGCCCTGGGTCTTTGAGCCACTGGAGAGATGCCAACCCATGCACCGTTGTCTGCCTCTGGGCTATGAACACAGGACATTTCCAAATGATTCAAGGATTTTTTTCCTGGGGAGGTTTCTGTTTCGATGTTCAGACCTGTGACCCTGCCCATGACCGTGCTGGGAGAGCAGGGCATCTGCCACCTCAGCAAGCGGCCCCCCTGTACATGGCCACACACACACACATTATGCATTGCAGAGCTCACAACACAGGCTGAGAGCAGGAATACTGGTGTGTGTGCTGCAAGCGACCTGGATCACGCCGAGCCACCCATGCAATGGAGATGGTCACCTGAGAGGCAGCAGATTGCAGGGTACCAGGAGACACAAAGCCAGACCCTGGCTCTCGGTGCAAAGCTGAAGCAGTGCATCCATGTGCAAAATCAGAGAAAAGCTGCAGGGAGAGGATGCAGAATTATACACGTCTTGCACATATAGCTGTCTTGCACCTCGCAGGTATATAGACACCAAGACTTGCAGCTTTTTAGCATGCATCCCATTAGCTATACCAGGAGAATTGCATCATGACTCAATGAAGGTTTATACTTATATTTTGGATACAAAGCTTAGGGCAAGCTGAGCCTTAGTCACTGCAAATGACACAACTCATTGTGTACATCTTTAGGATCAGAAACAACAGCTGTAGCTCAATCTACAGATTACCAAAAGCATATGAAATTTTTCCTTTCAGATACAAACAAAAGCAGAGAATAAGAAATCCTTTCACATGAAAATATCTTTTAAATTACTCAGTTTTTCCCTTGTATGTTTATTTTTTGCCTGCTACTTCAATGTAAAAAAAAAATTACTGTTTTAAAAAGTATGTTTTCCTGGGCATCCAATTATAATATTTCTACTGAGCTCAGTAAAGTACCAGCCTGGTCCTTGCACATGTGTTTCTGTGTTAATGGTAGGTCTGCTGAACTAAGACCCAAATTGCCTGCATTTATTTCAGTGGAATGACATTGGCAGAAAACTGAGTTACAAACAAGAAAGCGATCTTTGCTGCTAGTCTCAGGGATGGATGGGCCTGGTGAATCAATTTTCTCTTTCCCCTAGAGATGGTCCTACCAACTCGCATAGGCTCACTGGGGAAGACAAGGAGTTAGGGAGAGAGGGCTGAGTCAAATTGTTGCTGCTGACTCTGCCCAGGCTAGTGCCCCATCTTTTGCAAGCTCCATAATTCCATGATTCAAAAATAAAAGCCAAGTCAATTTTGATTCTCCACTTCATGTCACTTTCTAAATGATTTAGAAGAGGCTGTGCTATTGGACCTGCCAAAGAAATTCATTTTTGCAAATCTCTTTAGGAAATCTGGACTTCTCCTGGTCTCCTCTTTCTCTTTCTTCCTTTTAGTTCTCTTTTGATTCTTTCCTTTTCCCCCCACTCCTTTTCTATATCCTTGTTCTGCCTCAGCTGCACTCTTTTTCACTGAAAAATAAGATTTTTCCCAACCCTCAGCACCTCTTTTTGTTCATTACTTGGCCGTTCTCAGCTCTCCTGCAAAATACCCTGAATCTTGTGAAAACTATATTGAGGAAATGAGTGATAAAGACAACCCGTAAATAATTTGCCAAGTTCCTCTGTATGAAAAATGCTGAGAAGGCATCATTGCTGCTGCTAAGCTGTGAGACCCAAATACTAAAAGAGATGGCAGGACATGTTCTGTATTGTCCCTGCATGTCTTCCCTGTAAGACTCACAACCTGGAAAGAACACCCTGGTCCTCAGGTCTCTGTCCTGCCTACCACCCACGTGTACAAAATAATCCTCTTGTAAAGGTCTGCCTTAAGAGCATTGTGGCTTTTGAGGACTTTTCCTTTCTTTCCTTTTGCTTCTCAATCATGTGCTGTGAAAGGTGTCTGGGAGCTTCTTCGTTCTAACGGAGCACGGGATCATTCAGGTGGAAGGCACCTCTGGAGGTCATCTAGGCCACCCCCTTACTTAAACATTCAGTTCAAAGTGCGATCCAGTTGCTCAGTGTCTCATCTGGTCAAGCTTTGCACACCTCCAAGGATGGAGATTCAACAGCCTCTCAGCACCTGTGCCCGTGCTTGACCAATCCCACTGTGAAACTTTTTTCTGATTAGGAAATTTGTTCCATGGTTAGGAAGCACTTTCTCATTTGAAACACACATTTCTATTCACAGCTAGGTTAGCCCCATGTGTTCATTGGTGTCCTCTCTGGTATTTACACTGCAACTAGGAAGCAGTCTTCGTCCCCTCTGAGGCTTTGTTTTGCTAGACTAAACACAGTGTCCATTTCCCTTTCCAGCACAAAGTTCTCCATCCCTCTGACCACTCTGGGCACTCTTCAGTCTCAGTCCATCTTTGTTTAACATAGGCAATCAGAAGCGTGAGCAAAATTTAAACTAACTTCTCTCTTTTCTGCTGGATATACCCCACCAGACCACTCTAAGACCATGCTAGCAGCACATCCACCATATACACCAGAGTCCTTCCCTTCCACAGTTATTTCCATCCGGCATACTCGCTGCCATCGCAGCACCCAGCTCATCAATTCCTTCCTCGCCACGTACTTATTAACACTCAGCAGTGCTCTCTCCCTTTTAACCAGCTCTGTGCACACCTAATCCCTGTTTTCTCACAGCTCCCTCATCACTGCATCCAACAAGACTCCATGAAAAGGCTTAACTGAAATTAACTGAAACATGTTTCCTTTGTGTAGGAAATAGCTTCTCAAAGAGTCTATTGGGCTAACCCGATCCAATGTTGTAAAGTCACGTTTCATTTTATCCTGTTCACCTCCTAACCTCTATTTGCCCTTTCACTCAAAATTTTCTTGAGAGCTTTGCATACTATTGCAGCCAACCACACAAGACTGCCTGGGTCACCTCCTCTCCCCACCTTCTTAACTAAAGGGCGCAGGTTTGCTTTTCTCCATACGTGTGTTATTGTCCTCATCTGAGAGGTTTCAAAGTAAGAATACTTGCTACCAGGGCTGTGCTTCCATGCACTAGTCCCTCCAAAATTCATAAGCACACTTTGCCCCACAATAATCCAGGAGTTTTCTGGGAAAATGCCAGACTCACTGTACCTTGAACAGCAGAAGGGGCAGAAAAACGATGACACGCTTGAGATCCAAAATGACTTATGATCATCCCAAAAGTGTGCAAAAAGAGACAGACTGAGCGATAGCTGTGGAGGCAGTAATTTCTTCCACTATATCTCTATCCTCAGAACTTATCTGTTAGGTCATGGGGATCCAAAACGCTGCCATAGCTCTGCAGTTTCATTTCTGGAGTTACTAGCTGGGAAAACAGTGAGGGGAAGAGGTGAAATGATGGATGAGGAGTTAGATACCAATACGCGAGACTTCAATTTCCTTCTAAGCTTTTTCTTTGTTGAGACATGTCTTTTTATCCCAGTTGTGTTACTGTTTTCAATCAGCATTCCCAGCAAAAGTTACCAGCACTGCTATTATAGTACCCGTAGCTGAAATAGTTTTGCAATATGGGAAATATCAACAAGAAGGATTTTGTTGGCCTCCTCCCAATTTTCTTGAACCCTTCTTGGACACTTCTTGAAGTGGCAAAAATCCCTTGGTACAAGAGCTGCCTATACAAGAAAATATCTTGTCCTGTAATCTTTAAAAAATCTACACGCAGAAGTAGATTTTTAAAAAAATTTTTAATGCGGTACTCCACATTTAGACAGCTTCACTTTCTAAGTTCAAATACAGTTGTGAATAAAAACCCTGATCCTCTGCTCAAAACATACTATAAACATCCTACGGCGTGTCGAGTGGAAATTCTGAAATTTCATCCTAGCAATTTAAACCAGACCTAACTCTTTCATCTGCCCAGTCCCTTACAAAACCATCATTAAAAAAATGCCAAAACATCACACAAGAAAAAACTCCCAACAACAACCCCAACCTTCTGTTGCAGCTCAATGGTAAGAACACTAAGCTTAAAAGCTAAATTTTGTGGGCACTGCTATTTAGTTAGGGAAAATGGTACCTACACAGTATGAATTGTCAAAAATTAGATTTATCGTACTGTAAACTAACTGTAATGAATAAAATGCAGAAGACTGGAAAGTTAGAAGTCAGCAGAGAGAAATGACGCAAACCATGCGAATGTGAATGGTTATTTGTAATAGGATAAGACTACATTATTTACGTAAAACCGACTATTTACTATGCCCAAGCATGATGTTTTATGCCAGGACATCACATGTCTTTTTCTCCTGGTGCTCTCTTGCTCAGCCTGTAAAGCTTTCCTTTATTTTGAGGAAACATTTAACTTATTCCTGCCATGTTGCATAAAATTCTGCCTGAGAGAAAGGTAACTACGTCTGCCGGCTCCGTGTGGCTGAGAAATGGGTGCTGAAGCTGAAGGCTTCAGACAACATACCTTAAAAAAAGCTTTGTCGTAGCAGAGCCCTGGTCCAGCGGACACCCTCATCTGTTTCACTGCTGTGTGGGGCTAGTGTCACCATCAGTGTCAACAGGATTACTCAGAAAGACAGGGCTAAGCACCTATTTGCAGATCTTCCACATCTAAGACAACACTGTGAAAGGAGCTGGAGAAATGGAAATGCAAACAGAGACACTTAAATATCTCAGGCTAGCATTCACAACATGACCCTTTGGTGAACATTCAAGAATAATTCCAGGCCATGTGAAGTGCCGGAGGCCATCGCGCAGCTCCTTTCAGAGCCAAGGCTAAAATTTACATTAGACACCATCCTTCTACCAGAGTTTCTCCACTAGAAAGTGGAGCATGATCGTAGTTGCTGTCTGTCCCACAGCAGGGAGAGGAATTGATTCCTCCTCACGGTGGACCTGTAAAACACCGTGTTGAGTTTTCAGCAGCTTTGCTATCAATCAGCTCAAGGGAGCTTGAACCCGAGAGGTGGGAATGCCCCCGGATGGCTAACCAGCTCCGGCTCCCCCTCGCTCCTGTCACTGTCAGTATAGCTGACATACAGTACAGCTGACTGTACTACAGTATAGTATAAATACTGTCTATAGTATAGGTATGGGGTACAGCTGAAGGAGTTATGCTGCATCGGGAGGAGGACAGCTGTGTCACTGAGGATGCTATTCAAGATGATGGGAGCTGTCATTCAGAAAGTCTGTCACTGTGGTTTCTTAATTATCTGCTTTGTGGCAGTGCTGGGTGCCGACCAAGCCCCGCAGCAGCAGACAGGCAGGCCCCCGTGCTGGCAGTCCCTGGCCCCGGGGCATTTACGTTTGAGGTGTAACATCACCCACGCAGCATTGCTACCAAGCTCCAGAGCAAGGGACGTCATGAGCCGATGGTCCCCTGTAATGATCAGTTACATATCACCCAATATACAGTAAGTTTGTAAGCAGCCACCTCTTCAATTGTGCCCAATTTTAGCACACCCCCCCCCATTCTAAACGCTCATTTCTAACTCACTTTCTGGTCAAGACAAGAAAGCTGAGCAGCTATCACAGCTGTCCTGTAATTTGGAGACGCCAGGAGCCACTCCTGAATCTTTAGAGCATTCCCAGCTAAAAAGGATTATTTTCTACTTCATGTAAATAACTTCTGATTTACTAAAACCGTTCCAGATTACTGAAGGGAAGAAAATGAAGGTGATGCAAAACTGTTACTGATATTTCTTTTGCAAGGCTACAGAGTAGCCGTGGCTTGCAGTAGTGTAACATAAGGATGTTTTTCATGTGACCTTTTTCTTCTTGATAAACACTTGCTTGAGAATGGCAGGTTAGAAGTGCTAAAGCAGAGGCAAAAGAGAAAAATAAAATAGGAAAGAGCAGAAGTAGAATAAATATCTGCACAAGCTGCTCCAAAGGACTTTGCCAGTGCTTTACCAGGAAAAAAAAATATTGTCTGATGTTAACCAAGGCAATGGCATCCCGTGGCTTTTTCAGTCCAGGTCAAAGTCAGGGCTACCTGAAATCATCTATACTTTATAGTGCGATGATGATATTAACACTGAAAGGAAGCCTACCACATGCGCACAAAGGAGCATCCTAGGCAAAAGCTGATTTTGGGGAAAAGACATTTTGGCGAAAGAGAACCTAAGTGCGGCGGGGCGTGGGTTGAGGATACAAAAAGTGTACATACCAGTAGGGAATTAATAGCAAACTTCAGGAATATCAAGAGACATTGCACTGTGGGATTATAGATTCCTATAGATGTCAGGAGGAGCTATTCAGGAAAAGGCCCTTAGTGAACCAATTAAAAGTGTTTCAACATTTTTTTCAAATGAAAAAAAAAATCATCTATTTCAAAATCTTTTAAAAGAGGTATCACTCCTGGCAAGTGGCCACAGAAAGTTTATTTCAAAACAAAAAGCTTGTCATTCCAGAATACCTGGGACTTCATTTTGGAATTATGAGATGTCATGGTCCCATCATGTACTTTGTGACATTTAATCATTACACTCTTCTTGTTACTCCAAGATTATTACAAGATTACTAGTACTTAAGGGGCTAACTCAAAGGAAGAAGTGGCAGAACAGGCAGAGTGACTTTGTCCCCTGGCAAAGAAGTGTCCTGCGTCAATCGCAAGTAAAGGATTTCAAGCAGATGTCATCTAATGTTTGGGACCAGTAGTTCCGCCTTTTCTGATATGATCTGAATCGTTTTCTTCCTTCTGGTAGCTCAAAAAATTAGATATATTTCTTACTGTGCTAGCCTTTGTTCTGATAGTACTACTTTTAGAAAAGTTTTCTGAAAGCTTGATGAGAAGGAGCTGAGGCTCAGAAGAGGGTGAAGAAATTGTACAGAAGTAGGAAGGATGGTAGAAGCCATTTCCCACTTTATCCATTTGTTTGTCTTTCCTTTTACATATAAGACAGTGCCAGGCTCATAATGAATTCAGTGGGAATGTTGCCATTGAGTTCACCCTCTTACAGTAATTTTACCACAGCATTGAGAAAGTTTTACAGCTTTACCTCTCTGTGACACTGATCGTTCCCTTTTGAGAAGCAGTTATTTTCTTTATCCCTGTGACCAGTTCTCTGAAACAATATACAAAAATTTGCTCAATACGGACACAATAAGGGAGCTATGAAACACGAAACAAAAAGTAATGGAATTCTAGAGATGTTAAAAGAGCCTCCCATGCATTTCTTGTCATCGTCAGAAGCCAGAAAACATCAGCTTTGTTTTGCTGACTGTTTGCAGGCTTTTGATTCTGCAGGGATTCTCGGTAGACCCAAGAGTACTGGAAGCTCTGGCTACACCATCTGTCCACACGCCAATGCCCCTTTCAAAAGCTCTGCTTTTAGGAGTTCATGAAATTTGCAGTCTAAAGGGTCTTGCAACCCCATCACATTGCCTAGTAGAAAAAAATTGTCAGCTGTGCACTTACCTATTCGGATGGTAAAGCATGCACTGACAGTGGTCTGTGGCTGCAAAACTCTTCAGCCTGACTCTCTTTGCTCTTTTGTCAGGCAAGAGGAGTCCTGTCAAAATCAGTGGAGTTACAACAGCATAAAACATGTGCTATGGCTTTCTGTGGGCAAGGGGGTAGGGCTGGCCAAAAAGACCATTCGGGGAACAGCAAATATGTCCAAAACATAATCTGGAGCTGAAAGCAGGTGAGGAGACAAAAGTACTCACGAATTCAAATTGAATTTAGCTACTAGCTTTGTCTGTTAATAAAAAGTGATGCACATGTCAACTTCTTAAAACTTTCTCTTTTTTTAACCTGGTTTCAAGAGTGTGTGCTGCTTTGGAGATGTGAATGTTATTTTGACATGAAGTAAAAACATTTTTCATGTTCAACACAAAGCCACAGTGATTTTTATTATTTGTTATTGGTACAGTCCTAGGAGTCAGGCATTGCAGCTGGCTGCATCATACTGACACAAGCGTTTGGGCAGACACACAGTGACTCAGATCACAGAACGGATCCCAATGAAAACTGTTTTTTATTAAATTCCTTTGGTGGCTTAGTTTCCAACTAGATCCTCTTCCCAGTCTGACACAGCTGCTCAAATGCCAGCGCTGACACACATGGGAGGTGGTGAGAAAAAAGTGACTAGTGGCAGAAGTCAGACTATGGACTGGCAGTGACACTCTTTTTGGTAGCATCTTTCCCACATTGATACCAGCTCGTAACAGTTGTGGAACCACATGCTACATGTCAGGCAGAAAGCAGCAGATTTCACTAAATAGGCATGTGGCATCCAGGCTAAAGGGGAGACATAGCACGTAGCTGATAACTGCATGGCAGTCTCCAAGAAATGTCTTCTATATGACTTTTTAAAAGTCCTTTTAAAAAAAAAAAAATTAGTAGAAAATAAAATTTTAGAAAGTAGCCATTTTACAAAATGTATAAAATATGCAACTTCACACCAGAAATTTTGCATAGACTATTACAAACACATAATGAAAATACTGTGAAATGAAACATAAAAGTTTAATTTATCCTTTCTTAAAAGTGCCTGTAATTCTGACCAAAGTCTTTGCTGTCTGTTCGTGTTTGCCAATGGTTACTGTATTCACAGGGAATAAAGAGAACACACTTTGCTGCATTCACATAGACATGTTTTGAAAGTCTAAGCACTTCATCCTGACAAGTCCACGCAAGCAGTATCAGAAAAAAGTAGACCATAGAAATCCCAAGATTTGAGCATTTATAAATAACTATGATCAAAGTAAGAGCAGCAGAGAGTGATGCTTGGTGCTCCAGAGCTAAAGTACAAAGGGAGATACCCATCGTGTTCCCTCTCCACACCAGAATTGCCATTGTCGCATGTAGCTTCAGGCGTAGGGAAGAACCGGGGTTTTTTCAGATCAGAGCGGTTCAACCAGACTTCTTCTGGTTTTTATTTTTAACTTTTGGTTTCGCATGTATTTTTAACATCAGCGGGGGAAACGGAATACATTCTGCGTTTGGGACGAGCGATACCAGCGGATTTTACAGCGAGCAGCGCCTGACTGGGGCAGGCAGAGACACGGTGCTCCTCTGCCAGGCACGGGCAGAGCCCTCGCCAAGGAAGGGGTAAGCGAGAGCTGGTTTGTTGCATGAGGAGTTCTTGCACCAGCCTGTAAGAAACTCCAGGGAGAGGAGCTTTTCCCCCTCGGAAAGCAGGTGTCTCTCCCAGGCAGCCAGGACCCTTTGCCAGGGAGGATCTGACACCCGACCCTCCTTGGTTTCACCATACAGACCAGCTCTTCCTCCCAAAAGGCAGCCCAGGGAGGAAGCGAGGCCCTCACCCCTGCCCAGGCTTACCCAACAGCTCTGAGGTCAGAGCGCTCCCCAGGAATCACCTTCTATTTCTGCCCAAGGGCCAAATTTCTTGTACTATGTATTTGTGCAAACATCGCCTAGAATCCAGGTCAGCCCACTGAGGTGGCACGTGGACTCCTGAGTTTCTCTTTCTGACAAAAAATGGTTCACTTTAAGAGGAGGGATTAGAAAACCTGTTGGCCAAGATTACTCTTAGGAGTTGGGGGACTTTCCTGTAAAGTAGCAAATCTGGGTTCCTAATTCCTTTAGATAGGAAAGGGATATGATTCAACATCTCCCACATCCTGGTTGAGCAATCTAAACAAAAAGCACCAGACCATCCAATTGGCCATCTGAAGGAAAAATCTGGTTGGACCTAGACCACTTGAATACTCTGGTGATGGGATCAAAGTCCTTATAGCCAGTTTGGCCCCCCTGGACACTTTTGCTTCAATAACAGCAGTGTGGAGAGAGTGAAGACTGCAGACCCAGCACAACCTATTAATCCTATTATAGTGTGCTGGCATGTAATCAGGAAGGGCTCCCACTATAGT
Source organism: Fregata magnificens (assembly GCA_013389945.1). Lineage (NCBI taxonomy): Eukaryota > Metazoa > Chordata > Aves > Suliformes > Fregatidae > Fregata > Fregata magnificens. The sequence continues at coordinate 75,348 of WAAD01010295.1, read as the reverse complement.
AAGTAGGTTCCCTTTCACAAATTCCATTTAGAACAGTAAAGGAGTGTGCTAGAACTCACCCAGAAAGGAAGACAGACCCCAAAACCCCAATGTGTAAGGCACTTTCTGAGTAGCGATACTCAGGTTTCTCAACATGATTGTAAGGCCAAAAGTATGACCAAAGTGGCAAACTCTACGGCAGCCCCACTGTGTCACTACAGGATCCTTGAGCTAGAAAACCTTCATGAAACTGCACAACAGTTATTGCTGGTGCTTAGAATCATAGAATCATAGAACCATTGAGGTTGGAAAAGACCTCTAAGATCATCAAGTCCAACCATCAACTACCACCACCATGACTCCTAAACTAGGCCCTGGAGTGCCACGTCTACACCTTTTTTGAACGCCTCCAGGGATGGTGACTCCACTACCTCTCTGGGCAGCCTGTTCCAATGCCTAACCACTCTTTTGGTAAAGAAATTCTTCCTGATGTCCAATCTGAACCTCCCCTGATGCAACTTGAGGCCATTTCCTCTTGTCCTATCACTAGTTTCTTGGGAGAAGAGTCCAACACCGCTTCACTACAACCTCCTTTCAGATAGTTGTAGTGCGTTTCAGTTTTCTAGTTACCCATCTCCTAAGAAAAATTTCCAACACATAAACTGCTAATGAAATGTTATCTCCCGAAAGGAATGTACTGAAGCCTTGCATCTGATTCTGGCGATGGAGTTACAATACTTTTATCAGTGGCCCTGTTAAGCAGTACTACCACATTATAGCATATGTAAAAGATAGCCCTCCAGCTGGACAGTCCACATGTCTCGTTATACTCAGATGGGATATAAATTACATCTACCCACATTCAGCTGTATTTCCCTATTCTATGCTCTGATGTAGAAAGCAAGCTCTCCGAAGCATGAGAAGTACTATCTCTTGCGTCATTTTGCGTACAGTGGCAAAAATAACCACTGATACCACCCAACTTCTGTTCTCAGTGCAGAAAGAAACTGCTGCTATTCAGGAAATAATACAAAATTATCGTTAATTGACTTGGGTTACGTGTAGGTAATTTACAACGTCACAGAAAGGCAATCACCAGGAAAAGCAGAACGAGGATGCGTAGCTAAATGTCAGGCTGAACAAGACAATAGTCTGATAAAGAGATTATGGGCACCAAAAAATTAGGCATGAATGAAGGTAAACACATTTAGATCTACAGGTGTCTCATTGAGCAACACATCAAACTTTTATGTAAGAGTGAAATTGATCCCATGGTTACTGAACTGGACTTGGTATGCATTCACAAGTGTGATTACTTTATGGATAAACATTGACACCCCTTTGGTTTCCTTTGGCACTGAGCAAGCTCCTCAAACAGTGAACTTGCCTTTTGAATGCTTTGTAAAACACAAACTACATCTAATGTACTATGTTAAAAAGAGCAAACAATAAAGATAAACATTTATACCATTCCATACCTCCTATATACTCAGGCTCCTCATTGTGTTTTCTTTTCAGCTTCATCATCTTCCTTGTGACAGGAAAACCTCCCTCTTCTCCTTTGTCATATATCTTCTTTGAATTTTCATCTTTAACGCTTAGAGGAGAGCTCAAAGGGAACCAAGCAGTTCCTTAAACATAAGTGGAATTTACAGTTAATTTATTTTTAAAAGGGGACAGAGATTTTCTATGGAAGCACAGCCTGACAATAATTTAAAACACAAAACTCATAAAATGGGATCCTTGTCAAAACAGGGTGCCGACATAGTGGGTGATGATCACAAACAAGCCAAATATAGCTAGCATGCAGGTATCATGCTTGTGAAAGACAAAAGGCCACCGGGGTATTTCTACCTCAGCCAGTTCTCTGCTCTGGTGCCTCATGCAGCCCTACAAGGAGGTGTCAACCACCACACCAGGCACGCTGCACTGTGATGGAGACAAAGCAAGAGCTACCCTCCTTGCACAAGAAAAGTTTATGGAATCGCTTCCTGATGCCATTTATCAGTGCAGCCACAGCAGCAAAGTGCTCCTAGTGCAAATCTAGGTTCACTGGCAAGTTTTACAATATTCCCATTCCGGAGTTCAAATACCTGCAATCATTTTGATTTGAAGGAGATGCGTCTATTTAAAGTGACCTGTAGCATTTGGATACTCCCCAAGAACAGTCATCTCCCGGACCTCTTTCACGTAGGACTGCATACCTGCCAGCCTGGAAGTTGACTAGGGAAGACCATGACATGATTTCTCTTCTCAAGATTAAGCAGATAAAGCTGAAAATCAGGACATAATTTAAAGCTAACTAAGAATTTTTCCTCTAAACCTCTGATTTAGCTTAAGGCATGGAAATTCATGGTATTTGCTTATGATACACTCAAGAAAAAAAAAAAAATTGTCTATTACTACACATCCTAGTCCTGTTTAAAAATGATGCAAGTCTGCCTTTAGGGAAGAAAAATGAGCAATCCCCAGAGCTTTTCACCAAAAAATCCCCAAACAGCTCTGCAGTTCCCTGGCAAACAACCAAGAGAGAACCAAAGAACTTGCAAAGCCACAAAAGTAAAGGGCCGTTAGTCAAGTGCACCAGTGCTCTGCGGTGACATGCAGCTTCTCAAAGCAATGTTTGCTTATAAGAAACATGAACACAGGGTATCAATGACCTGTTCAACCTGTTCACTTCAAATACAGCACAGGGCAGCTTGGTTTAACACTCACACGTTCAAGCTCTCAGCGGAGCCAGTGGTGACCATTTATTTGAAAATGCATGGGCAAAAAAAAATTCCAGTTTTCGAAGCTTGGGATTTTTGATGGAGACTGTTGAAGATGATACTACTAATGCTTTGTACCATACAAACTCCAGAAAATGTAGAGGAGAGGCACATAAACATTTACAGACCCTGTAATGTCAGTGAATGCTCAATATCAAGATCCTTAAAAGAAATGAGCTCTAGAATGGGTGAAGTGTTCACATCTTGATGGACTACAAAGAACTCATCTCCACTTTTTACAAGATCTGTAGGAATTCAATATCCCTCATTCCAAGCTTTGAGGGATTCAACCAAAAATATGTCAGGGGAACTGGACATCAGCTTTCCACCTCACTCAAGACATTTGGAAGTTATTTGTTTAGTCACTGTCATGATCCCACTTGAACAGTCTACCAACAATTGGCATTTTCTTCCACCCACAAACTAACACTTTTACAGAAGAACACCACATTTTTAGTTGTATTGCTTCTCATATTATCAACAGTACAATCTGAAGTCATAATCTCTGAATGAACATTAGTGGTTTGTATTACTACTGTAGAATAGTGGAGGTTATTAGAAAGCAAAAGAAGTCAAACCAAACACACAAATAAATCTGAGTGGAACACACTGCAGCCCTAGTAATTCTCTTACGTTACTTATTTTTCCATCTAGGAATGCCATTTATATAGCCATTTAAGTTGACTCGCAGCATTCAGCAAGCAAGGTCATGCTGCTACCAGTAGTACTGGGTTTTACCTCAGCCCATGGTGGGACTCTGTGCAGATGTGTCTGATGGCTGACAGAAGAAGGGTGCCAAGCTTTGACAAGGTCTGCGGTCTTGAATTCTTCAGCGGCAGTAGCATTTCCATGCTGGTGTCACCCACCTCTCCTGAAAACAGCCTCCTGTCTGCAAATCTCCCAGGTTATCAGGAGCAAAAGTGGTGTGGGCTTGCTTGCTGGCAGAGCAATCCTAGAAGAAACGTTCTGGAACAGGGTCTGTGAGTTGCTATACTGATCCTAGAACACAGAGTTTAAGTCATGGGATGATCCTGGATTGGCTCCCTGGCTATACACCCTGGACTGTAACTGAGAGCAATTTTCATGTATGGACAGTCTGAGAGGATTTTTTACAACACTCAGAACTGGCCCCTCTGCTCCCACAGAAATGTACAGTAGCAATGTCCATTGCTCAGACAGAAGAAAAAGTTGGATAAACACTGAGAATTTCTGAAATGCCACCTTAGGAAGGTTTTGTATGTCAGGATGCAGCTGCCTGGTTTACAGTATATATGACATGAAAAAAAGAATTAACCTGTACAGTGAAATGAAGAATAGCAATAAAAGGACTCAAGAACAGTAAACTGCAGTATTACAAAGATACTATGCAGGAAATAAATTCATCTGTATCCAGAAATTATATCTTAGAGTCTCAGTAATACTAGTTACAAATTTTAAAGTACCAACAGGCAAATCTCCTGACCTGTAGCTAACTCATGAGCAAGTGCCGTTTGTTCAGAGCTTACTACATTTTGAACAACATGGCTACTGATGAATCAGTGTAGTACAGTGTGGATTAATTAACCCCCTTTAAGCCCTCCCCCAAACTTTAAACATTATTATAGATAGATCAGCGCAAAATATTTCTTTTATGTGCAGTCCCAATTTAACAAGTGGTTTTCCATAAGAAACTGCCTAGAGTAATAGCAGAAGTATTTTAATGCTATTGTGTAAATTAGAGTTCCTCCTTCCCTTGAATGCTACGCTTTGTCCTAGATTATCAAACTGAGTTTCTAAGGCATTAATGAGCAACTTCCACTGGAGCATGTAAGTATACTTTGTACTTCTGAAAAGTCACAAGGAAAATCATCTAAAGAGTAAGCAAAACCCTAAAATGCAAAAGGAAACAATAATAACTGAAGGCCTAGAAGCTTTTAGATGAGGAGCAACAGTTGAAAATTCCTTTTATTTCACTCTGAAGATATAACTACACACATCAGCAAGACCGATCCCCGTGTAACAGTTTGAGGAAAAAAGGTTCTCCAGAAATTGCTAAGGAACAGACATTTTCATGACACAAGGAGAAAAGGACAACTCATAAGGTTACAAAATTAAAAATTACAAAGCTACACACAAGACTAACTTACAGAATGCCTGCTGAAAATACATTATTAAGGAAATGTAGTCTTCTACCAAGCTTTGGCGATCTTAGAAATAGTCAGTATTTTCACTTGGGTTAGGTAAAGGAAAAGTTTGGCTGTTTGCAGGGAACAGCCTGCAGCCACCTGGCAGTGGAAGGAAACCCCTCTCCTAGACATGTACATGTGCTATCACGAATGGAAAGAGGGGGGCAGGAGTTCCCATCCCTGCTGTATCTGCCCCTGATGGTTATCAGAAGGCAAATACCGGGCTTGTCTGGAGCATTGAGCTCATCTGGTCTGGCTGGTTTAATCCTTTAGCACCTTGCAATCGATCTTTTAATTTGATACTAGTCAAACATACTGTTAGTGGTATGCTTTATTCTTATGCCTAACGCCACAGACCTGGTAGGGAGAGCTAACGTTACAGCTTTTTGCAATGGCTTCCCGCTGCCACGCTCAGGGAACTGGGCAGAGACGGACTGCTGCTGTTGAAAATCGCTCTCTCACACTTGTGTTTCAGTGCTAATCTCTCTCCGCTGGGCAAAATTGCTATAGGTGCCTTTCCGCTACTGGCAGAAGAGGCCATTAAATAAAAAAATGGGACCCTGCTTCTTTCCTGAGGCTCTCTATCCGGGCTGTTCTTAGAAAACAAATCAGCAGTATCTGGTTTTTTTAAAAGGGAGAGTCAAAATGAGGACACCCAAGTTCAGTCACTGTATCGTCTCTCTTGCTATCACCCGTTATGCCCCATGTTCTGTCCTCCCCACTCTGGGCTCTCCTGTCAGCGCCTCTCAAAGCAGAATCAGGTCTTTTGCTGGTCTTCCTTACATGAGAAAACGGCACTGATTTAATTAAAAGAAAAAAAAAAAAAAGTCAGTTTGGCCAAAATCGGTTCAAGATATTCCAAAAGTTCAGCGTCAGCAGGCCTTGCACGGTTTGACTCAGTCCACGCTCTACACGCTTGAGCCAAATGGGCACGCTTGCCCTGGGTGAAGAGTCCCTCTGTGAAAGGTTGAAATTCCCACCACACCTCCCAGGTAGGCAGAAAGAGATAAGGCGGCAGATAACAGGGAACCACACGGCATTTCCTGCAGCCACCCTCCTGTTGGAGCTGTAGGAGCTGGCTTTGGTCCACTCCCTGTGCACTGAAAGCCTACGAACAGGATGTATTTCATCCTACCTAGGGAGAGAGGCGACTTACGACTTATACGTACCCAGCGCCTAAACACACGCATTTAGTTTCGCATATATAAATAATAAAAAGAGCTAAAAGAGGCAAGTATACATAAGACAAAATGTGCAAAACATCAAAACACATTACAATCCGAAAAATACATAAAGTACGTATGTACATCGGTATGTACGTCTATTTCCCAGGCCTCCCGTGCAGCTGGAGCCGGCAGGCTCAGAGGCTGCCGGCAGCGGGACCGGGCGGCCCCGGGGGGCCAGGTGAGCCG
>WAAD01010295.1:51193-68696 GCA_013389945.1 Fregata magnificens | reverse complement strand
CGGCCCAGCTGCAGGAGGAGGTGGGTACGGGGGCTCGCACCCGCACCCCCCCGGCCCGGGGGCGGCCGCCTCCGGCCAGGGCGCGACGAAAGCTCTCGGTGTCTCTCCCCAGATGTGCGAGAAGTTCACCGTCTGCGAGAACAGCATGGAACTGCTCCTCCGGAACAACCTCAACCTCCCCAAGGTGACGGAGGAAGACGGGTGTCTGCTCGCCGGCTTCGATGAGGCAAGGAACCGCTCTCCTTTCTGCTCTAATCCTATATACCCGGGGCATTTCTGCCTGCTCCGAAAAACCGCAGAAGTTGACCTAAAGCCTTGTGCCGGCTCCAGCTGGCTTCGGCGTGGCACAGACCTCCGCTCTCTGTACCGGCGTCATCCGCTCACCTGCGCCGTACGCGCAATATTGCCATCGAGGCACTTCTGAGCTGTAAGTGACCTTCTCACCTTTCTCTCATTTCAGGATAAATGCTTGAGGAAAATCTCCAGCGGGCTTTATACATTTCAGACATACCTTGAACACGTACAGGAAACTTTTGCTAGCGAAAAGCAAAACGTCAAATCGCTGTGCTATAGTACAGAGCACCTGGCACGTACCGTACGACAGATGGTGAGTTGGTTTTAAATTCACTCCGATAATGGTCATGGCTTAGCACTGATGTGTAGTCGGACAAATAGGATGCTATGCAAAGTTGAACATTTCCCGCTTTTATTTCTCTCAGCAGAAACAGGTGATGGTTCCTTATGCTCAGATACTTACCCTTATGACCTACAGGTTTTACAAGGCTTTGTTTTCTTTTCTTAAAGAAACAATTCTTCTTACTTTCTATTGCTATTTCTCATTTCCAAACTAACAATTGAATGTGTCATATTGTTTTAAGAACAAATACACTAATGCTGCCTGGCTAATAGAAGTAAGATTTCTCAGGCAGCTTGTTCCTAATTGTAGAACTGCAGTTCAGTCCAAGCCTTCTAATGTTGCAACCTCCTGAGAAGAAGAAATAAGTAACTTTTTAAAAAAACCCACATAAATAAAAGCAAATAAATTTTTACAATATTATTAATCTTTAAAACTTTCCAAAACAAACTTTTAAGCCAAGCTGTATGGCATATTGAGATATCGGTAGCTTAAAAATCAAGGAAGACAGATAAATTCAGAACGTAAGTTACTAACTTGACTAAATGAAAGGCGCTGCCTATTGAAAAGGACACATTTTGCTTGTAATCATCACGAAAAAAACCCATCTTCCTTCCTTACAAATACCCAATCCTCTTTTGATTCAGTAAACTAAATGCTCTTCATTTCTGACAGTCATTTTCTATGTTTTGGAGAGCTTTGAAAGATCACACTTCAAAAATTCGCTTCATTCCTGCAGTTCTTACTCACGTTAATAACCCTTAACATGAATACTTCCTTTGTCATCAGGGAAACTGTTTGCCTGAGTAAGAACCACCCAGGTGAGTAAAGACTGCAGAAATCTCAGGGCATTATTTTCTTCAAGGTGTTTTTTGGCATCTGAAAAGCCCATTGTGTGTTTGCCATACCTTTCCTAACATATTTATTTATGTCCATCATTCTCTAAGTGAAAGGGAGCTGAACTGCTTTTTTCCACACTGTGCTAGCTAAGAAGAATAGTCCCGTCATAAGACAGCAACTGACGACTGGCTTCCAGCTTGATCTAGTAGTTTGCAGAAAGTTCATTTCATAACTAGGGGAGACCAGCTTTTTTGGAAAATTAGTAGGACAGACGTAATTGGAACAGGCAGAATTAAACACAGTGATCAAAAACAAAACCTGTATTTGTAGAAATTACAGAGTTTTTGAGAAAGAGAGGAGTCTTGATCTTCAGGTCGGAAATTTTTCTTTACGAGAGAAGTCTATCTGCTATTTAAAGCAAGGACAGAATCTGTCACTTGTGGTCAGGCAGATCCATCAGCACAATACCTGTCTGGATACCCAGATACAAACCTTTACAGCGTGCAAGAAGGAGTTGGACATACCGGTAACTGGGTGTGTGATCAGAATCCGCTTCCAAGTAGTCTGGACAGAAAGAATATTCGTATCTTACTGAACTGCACAAGAAAAGATGTTCCAGAAGGAGGTGCGCGTGCTTTTGTCACTTGTTAAAGGGCAGGAGAGATCCTAAACTCAGGATGAAGCAGATACTTTACTGTTAGACTTCTAGACCCCAAATCATCTAAAGCAGCTCCATGATTTGGGTGAGCAACTCCCATTTTCAGAAGTCACCTACCCACTTCACGGGACAAGTTCTTAAAAGCCATTTGGATACCGGGTGCCCAGCGCCGTCAGTCAGCATTAGGTACATAGCTCCATCTACTCATCTTGCTGTTAGGATCCCACACAACAGTGAAAGTTGGTGACAGTCTCCCACGTGCCTAAATGCCTGGAAAGTAAGAATTAAGCAGCTAAACAAGTCTAACATCTTTGGAAACTGTTAATCTACTACAAAATGTGAGAGTACTCCAATGTCATCTAATTAACTTATGACTCAGGATGTAGCAGCCAGTACAAGTTAGGATGAATCATGTTCGGCATCTTCCCAACTAACCACGCAGTCGGCAGAGAGCAGGAGAGGCGTATTGATCTGCTCCGTGCAGCGTGTTCGACTGCGATGCCAGATGTTGCATTCAAACCAGAAAAAATGGTATAGATCAGATGAGACCCTTTGATTCTTCTGCAGTAGTCGTAGCAGGTATCAAGGTACCTCAAACCCCGCTGCAGAGGCAGGGCTGTAGGGAAGCACAGGTCCCAGGGAGATCTGTCGGCAGCAGTACAGAAACGGTGGATACACAGCTGGTCAGGAATGTGTTCTACATAAAGCTGATGCTCTCCAACAAGCTGAATTACAATGTTTTAACCAGGACACCTCAATATTGTCTTTTTCACAGGTGATAAACCCCGATGAAGTGGCCATCCCAGACTCAGCTACCCAGAAATCCCTCCGTGCAAAGCTGAAGTCCGATAAGACCTGGATAGAGAAAATCACCACCCACCTCATCCTCCGAGATTTTACTTCATTTATGGAGAAAACCGTGAGGGCCCTTCGCTATTTGGAAAACACCAGGAGTTTCAGTGTCTGAATGTTTTAATTCAGGCACAATCCTTTGTTACAAATCTGTCATGTGGCAGATGACAGTGTTGTTCTGTTTTAAGAACTAGAAATAGTAACAACGGTTTGCATTTATATATATTCTCATTTCCTTCTAGGAGCCTATTTATTATATTTAAAATATTTATTTGTTTCTAATGTTTCCTATTTATATTTTCAATATTTAGAAATAATTTAAACAAAGGACCTATTTTATTTCCTTTCTAATTGTACTATTCAGAATATCAACTTATTTAATATGTATTCAACAAAAAAAAAAATATATTCAGAAGCCAGAAAAATTGTTGTATAACTTATGCTTTTAAAATATTTGAGAGATGGTATTTATGACTTATTTATATTTTTAGAACAAATAAAAGCTGATTTGAAAAAAAAAAAACCTGTTTAACCTGTTTCAACTTTAAATAAGACTAAGGAACTCTAATGTATCCAATTCTTAATACTGGCAATTATCAAAATAACCACTTTCAAGAATTTAAATTTTATACGTACAAGTCGCTCAGTTATCTACATAGCGCATACATACACACATACACAGACAGCTTGATCAACATATAATTCTTAAAATGGGATATAAAGGAACCAGATGCACTGAACATGGCACTTCAGAATGAACATGATAAAGCATCATTGGTCTTGAGAAACAAGTGAACAATGAGTCCACTATGTTTAATAAACAACACTCCATAAAATTTTAATTGTTTTTAAGTAGATGCTTACAAGTCAAGCAATCTCTTTTAAATTAATAAAATGCTAAGATACCAAATTAACAGGTTTGACATGAATACTGTCATCTGATTAGACTTATTGCTGTCATCCAAGGGAATTTTCCAAGTTTGATTAAACATCTCTTCCCGCTCCCCCAAGAAGCAGGAAAAAACCCAACCCTTAGGTTCTTTCCTTAGGTGATATAAATCAACATATCGCTGCTAAGATGTCAATGACTGTTGATGATCTAACGCATTTGTCTTTTGTCATTTATATTCCACTAGCATGGACAAGCCACGTAACATGAATGCAAATTCTTGAATACTGTAGAGGAAAAAAAAAAAAAGAACACGCCCTTAGCCTAAGTACCAAACTGCTGAAACGTTCCTTAGCTGTATCATCTCCCTCACTGTGGCTGTGCAGGTACCTCGTATACCCAAACTCAGAGGAATTCACAGCACACACAAGGGATGCAAGCGGAAGGAGCCCCTCAAGCTTCGTCCCTACAAGTGGTGGAACATTAATTACCCTCTCTCTTTCAAGCGGCACAGTGGTGGAGATGAAAGGCAAGCCCTGGAATGTGGATGTCAGTAAATTCTCCTCTTCCTCTGAGTGATCTGATCGTCCACACGCGCATTCCACCGCTGGGGATGCCAAAACAGTGACCAGTCCACCCAGAGCCCGCATTTCAGAGGCTCAAAACAAAACAAACCATGGTTTTGCCCAATATGGTAAAACCAACATCTCAAGTTGTGCAACATCTCAAGAAGGAATGAGGAGACCTCAAGGTGGTTACTTTCAAGATGTCTGTGGTGAATGGGGTTTCTCACAACACATAAGATCCTGCTTTAGCTGTCCTGGCATGTGCTCTAGGAGACATAGGAAAGCCTGGTCTGACTTCTTCACAGCCTACCTTCAGAGATTTTCTTTGTGCCCATTTGGTTAGAGACCATTCTATTACATCCTTTAGACATACTAGAGACTCTTAATATGTCCATAATAGCTATGAGACACAAATGTGGATCCCACGTTGGAGCTTTTAAGGACTTTATTATTACTATGTGAGAACAGAGGGGGGCGGGCAGGAAAGAAGGAAAGAAAGACAGACCAAAAAGAAAGGCATCTCCTGGTCTCACCTCTCCCAGTAGTGGGTGGTTGCCCGAGATGACCATTAGTTACTATGTACGCTGCAGCTAAACAAACTTATGCCGATTTCTTCCTTGAATTCCCAGAGGCATCTAAGATACGGGGTACTGAAATCTCGCACAATTGATAGACAAGCGTCCACACTTCCCATCGGCAGCCCTCAGCTGGTGGCCACCCGAGGTTGTCTGCCATTCCAGTAAAGATGTAAATGCTACTACATTTTAGGATGCAGAAAATGAGCGAAAGATCACCGCTTGCTGGGAGGGGAGGTCAACTTCAAGTCCTTCCTAGGGTGATGGGTATCGCTGATACTGCCACTGAGCTGCTATTATTTTACCTGTGGCTCCTCCACAGCCACCCGCAATTCTCAGGGTACTTCAATGCAGCAGCTGCCTTGCTGGCCATCGTTTTGCTGTCACTGTGCCAACCTCAGGGACTGTCCCCAGGATAAGCACCACTTGCTGAAATCTACACACACTGGTGTCTGTGGCACGTGAAGACTTACAGTGGGGAATTCACATGGAAGTCAGAGGAGAACTAAACACTGTTGAGCACATTATAGAGCCTCTCAAACTAACCAACTTATCGTCCTTTTTCCAGTTTGCTGTGTAGAAAGTATTTTACAACAATCAGTAAACACACATGGACATTTATTTTAGCTGGCAGACGAACACAAACACATAAAAACCCAGAACAATAGTAAAAATGAGTGCTCCTAACTCTTATAATCAATCCTTAAAAATAACTGTGCTACTTTTAGCAACAATGAAATACCTCAACACTTCTATTGAAGAGAGCGCCTTCTAACTAACAGCTAAGTCACTGAGCAAGGCAAAAAAACCCTCCAAAACCAAAAAGGCTTGCTAATAATTGCCTATAAAAACTAGGAAACTACCCAGCAAAGAAGCGTTTTGGCTGTTGCTGTACAGGACCAGCCTCTCCCCACAGATCCCAGCTAGCCCTTCCCCATGCTGGCTTTGCATCCCTACTCATTAACCTCACACAGAGAGTTCAGGATGCTCAGATTACTAACTCCCTTTACCCTGAATTTGCTTTCCCAATGCAGGATGAGGGTAAAGCTATGTTAAAAAGCATGCATACAGTCTACAGTATGCAAGAAAAAAGCCCATGGTATTAATAGACAGTGTTAAAGATGAGAAACAAAATATTCCTTGGTGCTGTAGATATGACACTAAAATGCTAGACAAGAGAGAGAAAAAAAATTAAAGACAGAATGCAACCTAATACTGAAGTAATCTGTAATGTGGAATTACTTAAATTTTTTTGCAATGACAGTCTCTGAAGTATCACTTTTCTATTTTTTTAACCATACTTTTTCATCAAATGTGTGAGAAACTTTAACAAAAAAAAACCCCACCAAAACCCACCACATTTCAGCCTGACCCACTTCCCAGGTTGCAGTACCATCCGCTGCCCAGTAAGCCTATGTAGTGATGTAAATGCTAAATTTTGGCAGAAAGAACAGCTACTTCAAAGAGACTGTCTCCATCTCTACTACCTTCACAGATTTTATTAATGGCTGATGGCAAGTGAGGTTAGCAAGACAGAGCTGATGCTACAAGAGACGGAAGAGTTACGCCACCAGTGAAGCCAGGGGAGCAGGATCACTTCTCAGCAGTAATGAGCCATTAGGTTGGCTTAGCTCAATGGGAAACTTCCCCCTAAGTTTGCCACTGTTATTTGTGACTAATAATCTTTTCCGCATTCAATTTAAAAGACAAAATGGCGGAAAAGTAAGTATACAACAGTATGCACCAAAGTCAGATCCTAATGGTCAAGAAGTGCTGCCAAATATATATATATTACTACAAACCTTGTGATATTGGGTGGGAAGCTTTCTGTAAACCCTTGCTTCTCAAGTTGAGTGATTAGATAACAATTTCTGATCTCTCTCAGTGAATTTCTTTCTTCTTCTCGATAAGAGGAAAACCAAAACCCACGCCCTCAGCCCCAGAAAAGGCAACCTCTGCGGGCTCCAACACTGAAATGCCATTTCCTCCCTGAACTCTTAACTAATTTCTGTAATCTAAATATATTTAGCCAAATCTCGGTATACTTTCAAGACTGATATTGGTGGTCTCATCAGATAACACACTACAGAAATTTTGCAATCTGAATTTCTCCTCAGTGACTGGAATCTAGGAAGATTCAATCTTTAATGAGAAAATCTATTTTAAAGAAATTAAACATCAATCTTCAAATTCAGAAAACTGAGATTTGATTTGCCCTGCCATATTTATTCCTACCAGACAGTGCTTACCTAACGCAGTATTTTTAAGATTTTAACCCATTTCAGCTGTACCGAGTGCAAAATTCTGACTGGTTTCAGTAACAGCAAATGTATTTATGATTAGTTGTTTCTTTATCCCTTTGAACTTATGTATTAATAGACACAGTTCTACATTCTGTACCATATAAACAGGGACAATATGATGTATAAGCAAATTATATTAACAGTTTTATTACCCGAGAGAATCACTTAGAGCTGTTACACACACATACACAAAAGTAAAATCACCTAGGGAAAGCTCAAAGTCCCATCCTCAGCTCAAAAGAGAAAAACTTCCTACCACGTCGTCACTACCGCACAGCAATAGTCTTTGTCTCCTCTTCCACTTCTCAGTGGGAATTTGGGAACAATTTGGGAAGAGATGTAAAGGGGAAAGGGATTATATATTGACTATGCCTGTGGATCCCACATTAGCACATGTTAACAAATAACGGTGTCCCTCAAACTGTGAGACCTATACTCCTCCTAATCACATAGCACAGTGACCTGGGAGAGGGCTATAAAAGGAAATGGAGTTTGTTAGAAGAGAGACCATTTGGGATGAAGGCAGATGTACAGGCAATCTTCTAGTCTGGCTGGAAAGGGACTGCTTTCAGTTTGCACTGTCACGAATTGCACCATTTGGGGGTCTCTGTGAGAATAAAGTGGATGCTGAGAAACAGAACTGGAACATAACTGGAAATCCAGGCTTATCTCACTTCCCAGGCTAATAACTGCTCCCTGCTTTGCAGTTGCTTGAACTTCTTATTTTTGATAGAAACTTAGAATTGATTTCTTAATCAGAAGAAAGTATGAGAGCAAATACCCTTTTCCACTTCACAGAGAAGCATCCCTTTACCCATCCCCTAATCCTGAATTAACACAAGCATAACCATGAAACAGTGCATAAAACCCATAAGCTTAACCAAGAAACAGCTATTGCATTGCACACCATCATGGAAAAGTATTTGGAAATTGCAATTAAGTAGTCACTTGTAAAAATTAAATTAGTCATATGACATTTAACCAGGATGTGGTCTCTTCTCCTGTGGTGAGGACAGATGTAATGAGCTTTTATTTCCAAATATATCATCAGTATCATCATAGCTTAAATTCCAAGTCTGTAACAAGATATTTCCAAAAATACCAGGGTATATAGTTTGTTTTAGCAATTTTTCCTTATAACGACCAATGTGTTAGATCCCTGCTTCACTTACAACACAATGCAATAAAAATACATCTTAAGAAGCACTTTGTCATCTACAGCCATTTTGAAGACAGTTGTACAAAGCAGCAAAGGACAGGTTTTATACGTTGCCAACACAGGGGCCTGTTGTGACAAAATTATGAACATCGCTTTGGTTTGCAGAGTTTTCATGTTTGAAAGCTATAGGTTTAAGTTAACGGGAGTTTCACTGATGAATTAATTCAAGAAAAAAAAACACCCACGTATCCCCTGTTTTATAGCTGTGATGAGATACAGTACAGTGACTTTATATCAGCCATGTCTACGCCAGGAATTTGTAGCAGAATTAAATACTTGTTCCAAAGTTCCTATCAGCTTCATTTTTACCTCACAATTGGCCAGTCCTTGAAGAGTTTTTGGAGCAAAAAGGTACACTCCTTTGTAGATTAACTTATTAAGAACAAATGTATACTGAAAGCCAGATATCTTTTTTTTTTTTTATTTATTCTCATGTTTAGCAACTACACTAAACAGCACAATTTTTCACATCCTCCTTCCAGGAGATCCCCAGTCCACACACCAAGACCAAGAAACCCACCAAACTCACAAGACTCCCTCAGCATCACACACCAAATATCACAGGGCTCTGTGGCTCCTTCTCTCATGTCCATGCCTTGTCTTTTTCTCACTCCTTACTTGATTTTTCACCTTCAAAAACCTTGTCAGCTTTTCCTACTCCTCGTTCTTCTTTGACCAACCTCCTTGTCTTTATTCTCTTTTCAGGACCCTAACTCTCTTCTTCCTTCCTTCCTCCCTCTCTTTAGGCCAACATCTTTGTCCCTCTTTGCGCTGTTTGCTATGCCCACACCCGAGGGCAGCTCCTCAGAGCCAAGCTTGCAGGAGATGCTTTGCTAAAGGAGCTGTCACAACTGAGAGCTGAAGAGTTGCTGCCCACCACAATTACCCAATGGTACCAGGTTGTAACAGATCGTCTGACTCCAGCTGGATACAATGATGGGTGAAGCAGTTTTAAGAATATATAGAAATGATAGAAAATACAGAAATTATTCCTGAATGGTTAAAACCATCACCAGCTGTTGTGGTCAGTGTGCCAGTGAACAAGATATTCAGAAGACAGGACACCATATTGCTCCTTGCCCATCATAACCTCCTGACATGTTGCTAGTATTTCACACACAGTCTGGCTGGAGAAGGAGAAACAGGCCATTTCTTCAGTCCTGGGTTAAGGACAATCCCTTGTTCACAGACACCCTCCTTGGAGACCAAACAAAAGCTGTTGCTGCCATTGTCACCTCTCGCAGGAGGAGGCCGAGAGGCCACCAGCACCTTCTGACAAGGAGAAACGTTGTCTTCCTGATGTGAAAGGACCATGGGCATGGGACTGCAGGTCACTCGAGATGGAGAAACGGGGCACTTTTCTGGCATTAAAATCCTCAAGATGCCTTCATTTTTGGCAAGCAGCAGTGAGGTAAGACCCACAGCAACTTTTGATGTTCCTAAGACTGGTCCAGGTGGAAACATTCCCCTCAGCCCCTTGCGCAATTGTTTGTCACCAGGCTCCAGCGACGCCCTCCCACCTGGGGTATTTCCCTGACACTAAGGCAACCACAAGCACACTCCACCTCCACTTCGCAAGCATAGGGCACACAGCCAAACAATTCCTATCTCCAGGTAAGATCAGGCAGATACCTCAAAGTTAGTACAATCTTCACAGCACACAGGAAAGCACCAATTTTATCTCACACACCTCAGACTGTAGCCTTGAGCTCAGCCATGGAAGTCACAGCTCGATTTTCAGTAAACTACACTCATCGACTTTATTCCACCACTAGGAGCTCGTACGTTGTCTTGCAGGACTGCATCACAAACCCCACTACAGGAAAGAATCCATACTTGGCTGCAGAAGCCACCAACACAGAGATCACAGTCAAGCAGGGGAGCTCATGTTTGTTCTTTTTTAAGCGTCTCCCATCCGACAGTAAAATAAAACTTTCTCAGGTTTTACTGGGAGAAAGATGGAAAAGCAAAAATTAGAGATGAAAACGCTTGGAACAAGTAACACTTAACTTCAAGTCCCTAGCCCACAGCCTTGACAAGCATGAGAGTCCCTCTACTTTACTCCAGAGACCTGCCCTCTTCTCCCTAGCACCACCAAAACAGAACAAAAAAGTCTTGATAAAACCAGCATATTTGCTGAAGTTATTTTAGGGAACTAAGATTCTTCACAGGAATCTGTTTAACATATAACTTCACAGAACATTGGTCTGCTCTTATAAGCACATCTGAATTTTGTGAAAATTACAATAACTGTGAAGTAATTTCAAGACATTGCTACCAAAGATTCCTTCATTTTTAAACTTTAAAAAAAAATTCTCTGATTCGGTTTTTTGCTACCTTACAATTAATTACCAAAATTTACGATGATGCTTATTCTGTTTTTTTCAGGGGAAAAAAAGGAGTGTTTATTTAAGGAGTTTCACTCACCTTTTAGTCACAGAGAGCGCACTATATTGAATGAAACACTCTCTGGTTGTACAAATGAAAAATGTTATACTACATATTCACATTCAATTTAACTTGACTTGAATGTACTACAAAAGACTTTCTCCCCCCCCCGCCCCCCCTCAATTTGAAAACCCAAAGGTTCTATACTTTCTTGAACCATACTTGATTTTTTTTAAGAGAACAATAATTTCACTTATTTCCACAATAGCAGTGAATTACCAAAAATTTGCTATCCAATGAGCTTAAAGTAAAATTTTAAAAGTAAGAATTGCATAAGGAGTATTTATGCAGTAATTCCAAGTCTCAAAAAAACTGAACTACAACTACTTTTACGGGAAATTTTCAGCATGGTGAGGTCACAGAACCTGGCCTGTGGTTGATATATCCATGCTTATGTAAAATTTTAATGAAAGAGACAAGAACACTTCCCTGTTTCTCTACCTCTTGCCAAATACTATTATTCTTGGAAAGCAGCCAGAGCAACCATGTGGCGGTTAAGACCCACAAACCACATCCCCAAATGTATAACACACCACAGAGCACATGAAATACACTTCTGCAGGTGTTTGGGTCCATCCACCCACTGCTGCATTTTGGGTATTGTATACCCTTGTGGAATGCAAAATCTGATTTTGAGAAATCTGAGTTACTTTACACTGAATACCATCTCTCTTAGTATTGAATATCTCGGGTTATTCCACCAGATTCAACAGAAGAAAAATGTTCCTGATCATGATTAAAGCCACTATCAAGTACCAACAGATTACTTCACTACTATTGTAGTTAGGATCAGTCAAGAAGGATCAGAATTTGAACTCCTTTCATAATTTAAGACATATGAGCGGTTACATGAATCTCAAGTTACCATTAGAAAAAAGGCACTAGAAAAGCTGCACTAGCAACAGGATATATGGTCACAAGAAAAGTGTTCTGCATTCAGTCCTTGCTCTAGTCCCCTGTCAGAGGTCTATTATCATTAGCTATTCCACTATTTCATGACATTTGATTTAATTACCCTCATTAATGGAATTTTAAGGAACATGCTGGTTTGCATTCATAGACGTTTCCCATTTCTTTTTTTTCTTCCCAATTCTTGTCTTTCAATTTAACTTTTTCCTTTTAGCTCATTTCTCATTTTCTTTCCAATCACATCTGCCCTTAAATACAATAATATTTTACCATGAATTTTCGTAGCAGATGAGAAACTGAGGAATGTCCTATTCCTTAAACAATTAATGTAAAAACTGTCTGAAAAATCTATGGGGTTAAAAAAAAAAGCCAATCTGAAATCTAGAATAGTTTTGTCGTGATGATAATTTGGAGCCAATAAACATTATTTTT
The DNA here is from genome assembly GCA_013389945.1 of Fregata magnificens. NCBI lineage: Eukaryota > Metazoa > Chordata > Aves > Suliformes > Fregatidae > Fregata > Fregata magnificens. The sequence goes on along the minus strand of WAAD01010295.1, from coordinate 56,371 downwards.
TTAAAATCACTGCATAGATACAAACTAGCCTGTAGAGTTCTAGAGGGAGGCGAAAGAGTAATCTACCCAATGCAGCTTCTATTTAACAGAAACCAAGCAGTTGCCATTTCAGTGCTTAAATTTCAGTGTTAAAAGGGAGAAAACCAACTGAAGCCAAACCAATAATATTCCAAAGAGCAAGACTTTGGACTAAAAATAAAGCATATACCTTGTTTAGTGTACTTGCTTTCCTCCTTCGGTTATAAATTAGGAACTTCCTCTTACAATAAGAACACTTTATACACATACACACACAGAGCACTTCTGTCGTGTCCTCCCACTCCATCCCAAATTATGGTAAATGTACATAGTGTTTCAAGGTAAGTTTGGCAGAAAAGTATACTTTTTACTATCTGATTATGCTAGGAAATCCTTAATGGATCCAGAGATGAACAAATCCAAGAGAAAGGAAAAAAAACCCCATCAGCATAGTGACCAGCTGCAGAGGCTTACCAATGTTCGGGCAAGAAATCTTTGAAGAATATTGAAGTATTTAAAACACTAGCTCAGTTTTCTGGTTACTGTGAAGATAAAGAGGAATCTTTACTCAAAAGACCGTCATAACAGGGATAAATATGGGGGCTGAATGTCACCATATTTTGGAGAAAAAAACCCAAACCACACAATGGGTTATCCTTTCTGTAATAAAGAAATTACTACATTATACTTATGTAAAGACTTAAAAACAATGTGTATCCATTCAAATTGTATTTATTTAATTACACTGTAATGCAAATAAGTTAGGTCCATATAAACTCCATTTTGTCGTATGTACAACCTATGTCATTAGCAAGCTGATTGAGCCAGCTGGTGTAAGTGTCCGCCTCATCCTCTGGAATGTACGTATCTTCAGACACTTTCTCTGTCCATCGGCTGGTTCTAGAACAGGACTGCCACATCCTTCATCCCCAAAGTAGACTGAAAGTGGAGGGGGGAGGAAACGAAAGTCAGATTTGCAGCATGTACTTGTTTTAAATGGATATTTGTAAAACACAAGTTTGGAGGAACAGCCCTGTAAATGTACAGAATAAATGCTAGCCCTCAAAATACTGAAATAACGCCACCTTTAAAATAAAATTTAAGCCTACAGAGCATGAACATGCGCCCAGAAAAATGAGCGTCTGTAAGCTTTGGATTAGACCAAACACATGCTTCTTGTATCTATGTACATACAGTCTGGTATGAAATACATACTTTATGCTGTTCAGAGACACACTCAATGCACCAAGGAAAAAAGTCTCAAACCACTAGTGAAGCTAAACAGAGAAACACTGTCAGCAAACAAACAACTCCAGCAAGTTAGTTCTTAAGACAACAGAAGATTTTACTGAAATTGTAACATGATCTTGACACTTTTTTTTCATATTTTCTACTGTTAAAAGTAGCTCCCTTGAATCATTGAATCCTAAAAATGGGATTTCTATACATTGTAACTATGTGAAGCTAGAAAAGTTAATATATGACTTTGCAAACAATACAGTCCATCAATTATTTGTCTCAGGAATATCTGGTTCTGATGGTAACCAAAGTTGTTTCAAGAAAAATAAAACAGTCACACTTTCTTCAAAACTTTAATTAGTTTCACCCATGGAAACCCTCCAATAAAAGTCAAATACCACAAGAATTCAAGTATTACTAATGCCATGACATTGCAGCACTAACAAGCAGTCCCACAAGAAAGAGGCAACATGAGCAAATGCACTCGGCTTCAAGGCAATGACTAATATTGAAAGATATCACCCTTTATTTCATGCAGCATTTATGCAGTGTCACTACCATGTTTGCAAAGGCAGAAGGAGACTGGGTTTTGTTTTAAATTCATGCTAGAAAGCTGTGAAGTTATTCCTCAGTGCAGAAACTTGCATGAACTAGCTCTACAACAGATTAGAAGGGCAGCTTCCACTCAAAAGGTACAGGAAGTCTCATATATTAAAAGCCATGCAAGATTAAGAGAAAGGCCCTCCCAAGAACTTGTGTTTTGCTGTCTTCTCGTTTGGATTTCTAAAGAAACAAGAACGACGACTAGCTATGCTCTCACCCTAAACAATTAAAAACAATGGATGAAAGAAACCTTTGCAACTGCTGCTGTCCAGAGATAACACCCAAAATGGTAACTATCTGCATTGTGTTTGCATGTTCATTTGGAACCGATACATACCTCCAGATAGTTGGCTCAGGCATTCCAGGATCTGCACCTCTCTTAAAACCTGAAGTGAAACATACATTACATACATATATATAAATATGTATGTGCAGAATCCTACATAGTTAGATCACTATCAAATTATTCCAGCCATTAAATTGCAATAAAAAAGAAAACCTACTGAGCACAGAGCTGTGATTCATGAAGTTGTGTACTAACCTGAATAAAAACTGCACATTCTTATCAGGGTTAGAAAGCAGAGAAAATAAATACAAGTGTACAGTTTTATATACATATATATATATATGTATTTAAATTCTTACCTGCATCTTTATCTGACTTAAAATTCAGGGACAACTAGCTACGTAAGATGGATGAAGTTATCTACCCCAAAGATCAAGGCATACATACCTACACACACATAAACACACAGATTTTAAATTATGTTCAGAAAGCAACCTAGTAAGGTGGTACCAACAGTGACACCTATAACTGGCATAAGCGAGCACCTTGAGTCCTAACAGGCAATGTTCTGCAATGACATCTGATGCAGAACTTAAAAGTAATATTTCAATAACAGTTCACTCAATTTAGGATGACAGAATTCTAAATGTTAAATCAATTAAACCTAAAATCTTCTATTTTTACTGGCACTTTTTGAAAAGCTACCTAATACTAAAGCTTGCAAAGAAACAAGATGTTTGTCAATCTACTAACACCCAGGAAAATGAAAAGAAAGTTCATTACAAAGAGTTCATTCCCAGCTAATGACTCAAATACCAATTCACTAAAGTAAATGTACGCTAAAGAAGCAATTGAAGGTTCAGTGTATGAAATATCTTTGCCCACTGGACTGTTAATTAAAAGTCTTGAAGCAGAATCATGCAATTCATGCACTGTTCAACACACTCTCTCCTACGCTTGCTATCTAGAAATGGCTGTTATATGAAAAGCATATTATTCCCCTCATTTACAGAAAATAAATAATTAATGTCAGCTTGCCTGAAAGATAGGCCATGAAGGTTAATGGAAAAACTTCCATTAACTTCATGAGCACTGGGCTAGCTCTTTGAAGATACCCTCGTGTGATTTGAAACTATTAAACATACTGACCCACCTTCTTTGGTTGCCATACTGTCTGGCAAAATTGCCTTAAAATTCATGAAGTTGTATTAGGAGTCACACTCCGTGTATGTGAATGTTCCTGGCTTTCCCCCCCTCCAAGTACTTTTAAATAAGCAAGCCAGGTTTAACAAAACCACACTGCTCTAATTTACCTACTTAAAATAGGGGCAGCCACTTCAAAGCAAGTTTAAAAAAATACAACAAAAAATCCCTGACCAATGACTTGTGACTGCACATTCATGTACCAGGCTCCCTCGTACATCCCCTGAGCATCCCACCCTGACCTAGAAAGCCTACCAGAGAAAGCTCAAAATTTCTGAAAGTTTCCTTGCCTATGTTTAGTTTAGTGTGTATTTCATACACATGGGGGTCAATACAAAAATGTACCTTAAATCAGTGACACCAAGGACTATGTAGCCTCTTGCCCTTCCACTGCATCACAGCTTCCCTCCCAGTTTCAAACATAATCCCAGTACAAAAGAGGTTCTTGCAATTCTACTGACTTTGAGCGCATGCCATCTCCAAATGTCTACGGCAAGCAAAGGTAGCACCTGTACATCCCCCTCCCATCTGCTTACACTTAATGTCCTTTCATTACAGCAGACAAATTTATAAGAAGGCAACGTAGATGTGGAACAGCACAATTATTTTCTGGAGGTATGAAGTTAAACTACTACAACTTAGTTTCTCACCGCTATGTAACAGAAATGTACTAGGCACCCTGATATTAGTGCAAATGTAAACACAATAAGATGGCTTTATATGACTTGAAGTAACTTATTTAGTTTCCTCTGGTATCCCTCAGAGCAAAAAGCATCTTTCCCATATTCATAGATACTGTCATAAAATCAAAACAAAACTTCAGCAAAAAACAAAATTAGGTCACAAAACACTGCTGAAATTCCCACTCAAAAATTATCAATTTAAAATAACTGATAAACTCAAAATGGAAATGTAATTAAACTTCAAACGCTATGGAAAAAAACTAATTGGCAGTACTAAGTTTAAAGTGACCTCTTTTACTTGTAGTTGTTAAAGCACGTATGTAACTGTTGAAGAGACCAACTTTTTCCTGATTGTTATCTATTATGTGAAGAATCAAAGCTCTTCAAGTTGGACACTGCATTCCCCTCAATTAATTAAAACAACCTATCAGCTTTGATTGTAAACACATCAAGCTCCCAACCCTCCTTCATGCTTGCATTCAAGGCAGGCCTGCCTGTTTTAGGTGCTTTTCCCAAAAGGCCCAACAGACTGGCAGAAAGTAAGCCAGACGAACTGCGGCGATCAGCCTTCCTGGGACCCCTTGTCATAAGAGGGAACAAAAGTGCCAGGCCTATTGCACATGTGCATATCTTAACTAGGTCAGGCTCTTTAACAGGGACAGCTGATGGCGTACAGCCCAAACTCAGCGGGAGAACTACCATGTGGTAGTGATGCCCAGCCAGCCCCATGACAGGAGCAAGCAAAATACCTCCTGGGTGCCGGGCGTGACATCAAGGCATCCCCTGAATGCTCCACACCAGTTCGGAAACAGGAGCCACGCCATTTTGGGAGAGACTGTAACCTGTACCTAGCTGGAAATTCAACCTCGGCCAGACGCTGGCAACCCTCTCGGCCGCAGACAGCTTTCTCCTCACAGACTGACTCCCTACTGCAAGAAAGACACAGGCTAGCCTACTAAGCCGTCAGTCACTGATGCACGATTAAATCGCAGCTTCATTTGCTGTTAAGCTGCTCCGGTGCATGCTCAGCCCNGCCCCCACCCGTACCCCGCGGGCCCCACAGGCCGCCACACCGGGCCCTCAGCGCTCCCCCGCCTTCCCCGGCCGCGCATGCGCTGTGAGGACGGCAAAGCCCGGGGCGCGGCA
>WAAD01010295.1:14440-38530 GCA_013389945.1 Fregata magnificens | reverse complement strand
TTGGCAAAGTATACTTCGTTTTGGATAAAAAAAAAAAGAAAAAAATTTGAATATGGCCTGTATAAAGCTTGTACAACCGTATTTGATCAAAATCAATTACTCTGGTAATGTACTTTCAGAGTTTTTATGACGGTGAAAAGATACTTATACATCTATGGAAATTAAAGCCTGCTGCTGTAAAGTTGCCAGGACCCTTAAATGTGTGCTGAAGTGTCCTTCTCCCTTTCAGTAAATTAAGCATGTTTATACTTACTGTCACAAGTAGCAGAAAAACACCAACAATTGCTTCCATGTTTAGAACTTTGTTGAGTCTACTACCTGTGAGCAGACTCTCATTCAGTTATCTGAAACTACTAATAGCTCATCTTGTTCTTGATGTACTTCAGCCTCCCAACAGTCTGCTGCAACTTCTGTTACACCTTCTGGGAACCTATGTATAGCAATTTATTTTTCTCCCCAGTTGGCTCCAAGCCAGAAATACATCCATTTGCACAAATGCTTCTTAACCTTGTTCACACTGGGGTTTTTTCATTTTCTTCTTTCTGTTTCTCTGGTTGTTGTACGCTTTTGTAGGAAATTTAGTACTTGTGGAGTTTTCTGTATAATAAACCAGTAGTTACGATGCATTTTCTGAACTACTGTTTGTTTCACTTCAAGTGCACTGAATAAAATTATTTCTCCATGGGCATTTTATGGGCATCTTACTGTAACATAGGAGTCCTAAACATTAACGCACTTAATCAGCTTTCTGATTGTATTCTTCCTACTCAGTAGGGCATAAGGCCCACTTGATGGAGGAAGGCTTCAGCATTTGCAGAGTAACCAACACTTTCGAAGGCTGAAAAAAACATTAAGGCACAAACATTTCTCACCAGCTACCTGGCAAGTTGCAGTGTCCCTGCCATCAGGAAACTGGTTTATAACGCATAGGGAAGGTTGTGCTTGCCGCAGGAATGATATTGGTATCCAAACTAGCTTGTCTTAAGTTAATTCTGAAGAACCTGCAGCTCACACACAGATATGGATGTACATGTGTATAGACACTTATGCATGCATTGTATGTATATAAATGTACATATACAGTACAGAACTGTAGGTTTATCAGTATTAATTTAAAATGAGCCAGCTTGGATATCAGTACCAACACCATTACTGAGTACATGTATTTATACATGTGTGTATATACGTATACACACATAGAGCAAACCTCAGCTGCAGCTTGGAAGTACTCAGTGTTTCAGCTACCTAGAACCACATATGCAAATATTTGACATTAGAATTAGGAACATTTTGATTGGAGTGATTAGATTGATACATAGGAGTTCTGTAGTAGAGGCAGGAACATGTTGATAGTCCTCCTGAATTTTCTGATTCCAGTTTCCACAACAAATTTTAAAAAAAAATAAGTTTTTCACACACTTACCTTACAATTGTGGAGAATGCTATACCAGAGTCCAGTCCAAACTTTGAAAAAGCCGGAAGATCTGTGGTGACAAAAATAGTCAAGGACCACGGCTCTATGATTGCATGCTTGGTTGAGAACGAGGATTCTACATTGAGATTGTACATAGGACAGGGTGTGGCATCTCTTACTACATTCTTCTGTGGGATCTTAACCACATTTAACTTCCTTTTTTAATTAGATCTCAACATTAAAAAAAACCCACAAATTCTAGCTTGTGCAAAATTTGGTTTATCATCTCCAACTCGGATAAATCCGGCCTTGCAGCTTCTAGTCCTCTGGGGTATCCAAATACCTGTCCCAAGAAGACATTACTCTGTGTTAGAACCCATGGCGTAAACTGTTAGATCAGTGAAGTTTTGTTCTCTTTAAGGTATTGCATCATGCATTTGCAACTTTTTCTCCCCTTAAGGCAGCTGGAGTTTTCAGGCTATCCTGTTTAACTGCATCTGTGCCACAAGACACTGACGTAGGAAACACGTCTTAGCCCCGGTGTCACAAATGAATCCAGTTACAGAAAGAAGAACAAGGTTACGAAGAGAACAGGTTTCAAGGTTCTCCTTCCAAGTAATAGCAGGTAGCTAAAGTAGGGCTAAAAGCTAGGAGCGTGCAGGCTCCTACTGGTCAGTTTTCAGTTGATCAACATCATTGGTTTTTTTAATAACTAGCCGCAAAAGACTAATCAGTGACTTTACTGTGCTATCCTACATTTCAAAGTGTCTAATGCTGTCATGTAGTAGCATGCTCCAACACTGGCTGCTAAATGCAGACTCGCCCCTCTTGACTCCATACCCAGCACTGATTAGGACTAGCAAACCTCAGCTTCAAGATTTAAGGTAAAGTCAGGATTTCACTTCCTGTCAGTGATAACATCTGACTTCCATTGCTGGGCACAAGCAAGAAGATATTAAACCATGAATGGTTTGCTTTTCTCCCACCAACAGTAAATTTAGAGCCGTAACTTCACGACAGCAGTGGGAGCGGTGTGTTCAAATCTCCCAGCACACGTCACGCAAATACACACTATCAGTTTTCCATTTACTATTTTGGCAGGTATAATTTTGTTATTTTTCGAGCTGTTTATATTGGTCACCTCAGTGTTTTAATTATTTCACATGTACTTCAGCATTTTAGTAAGTCTGTGCTTCAGCAGACATAAGGGATGGAGCCCCCCCCGCCCCCCCAGATTTTAGAGTTTTCTTTCACTGAGTATGATACCTTAACATTTATAAGCTTCATTTACATTTCAACAGAGCATTCATCTGCGTGCTGTCAAAGACTGTGTGTGGCATTAAATGATATATTTTAGAGAGATTATAAATCCTAATAAAAGGGGATCAGGAATATCTACAGCAGCTGTAGAGATTTGTAACAGAAACATGAAGGCTGGTATGAATGAAGTATGAATGGAAATGCGTGCAAGCACCAGCGGGAACAGCAGAGTAGAGGGTTAAAAGAATGGACTGTTTTGCTAACACAGAAGACCATTCCCAGCAGAAAAATTAAGGAATTGCTCTGTTTATGTCAAGGCCAAAGACCTGCGCTTTGAAAATAGCCACAACATAGATGACCTGTCAGCAAAAGACCCAGCATCCTGACCCCAGGAGGATGGTTAGCATCAGATACGCCTTGCCTTCCCTGTTAGCCTGTCAGGAAAACACACATGCTGAAAACAAGGAAAAACAGGCAATGGGCAGCAACCTGGCCTATCATTTATGGAGAATAAAGTAAGCAGGATTCTGAGGTAAAAGATGACCACACACCAGCTGATGCCTCCTAAGGGATATGAAAGATCTGTCCAGAAACTACTTTGCTGTCCCTGGTCAAGGGGAACCTTGGCCATGTAGTGAGGGCTTGGCAGTTGACGTCCCTGCTCCTTTGTGTCAAACACAAGTGATCCTGGCCACGCCACTTGGCCTCATATGTCTTGGTGCTCATGAATATATGAGTGTTAGAGTGTGAACAAATTAAATCTATACGAGAATGAGTGTGAGTGGATAAAATCAACTTGCTTAAAGATTTTGTGAATAAATACTCCTTCCCCTTTCGTAAGATCTCACACGGAACTTTATCACACTAATTTCCCTGTTACAGCAATTTCCCGTTGTTATATGAATGAGCAGTCATTCGTGTTGAGGACCATATCATAACTCTCCCACAGAGAGGCAGAGATAGATATTAATGACTTTTGGTCTAACTCTCATATTCATTCCTAGATGTGGCATAATAACAAACTGTATGTCAGTTTATCTACAAGTATGTAGATGACAATTTCCTCCCATTTCTTTTCTAAATGCCTGGTTTGCTCAACAAAGAGGGACTTTGTACAGCATTTCATGCCATGAATTTAAGTTTCTCTGAGGACACCCATGCACTACTAGAATAAAACAATCATAAATCGTAACTGAGTAGTTATTGATAAAGAACAGTTATTCCATGGAAAGCCACATGAAAAATAAAGGGTTGGAGAGAAAATGAAGGAGGAAGGGTGAAAAAGTCTGCTTTATGTCCTTAAACATTAATGAAAATGAGGAGATAACGTGTTAGCCTGAGACAAGGATAATATGGACTTGGCTGAAGTCACAGTACGACTTAAAGTTGGTAGGATGCTTGAATAATGCCTTCCAACACTCCACGCTAACCTGGATCCATAGTGCCAGAGAACAAGACTGCTAGAAGGGCTCAGTTACAAGGAGGCTGGGCTGTAGCATGCGGAAATGGAGATTGGGATGTGTTGTTTCTTTCACAAGCTTTGACAGGCTTCACATACCAAGTCCTCTAAATGACAAGGTTAGGGCAACAAACTACACTGCCTTTTGCACTCCCCAGTAAAAATCTGGGGGAGAAATAAATATCCTTGTTCTTCTCTCTCACCACAGTAGCATCAAAAGAAGCTACAGTATGTATATCGATTTAGCTGTAGTGTGTATAGCTTGTACTCTTGAACTGGTCACCTAGATGTCAGTGAGGCGCAACATCCTTGTGTTAAGTACTGCAAAAGCCATCCTCCCAAAAGACTAAACATCAGACATTACCTGGGAGCCAGCTGTATTTGATCTTACACGCTTATCACAAAAAGAGCTTAGATATTTGCTCTGACACAATTATATATTTACTCTTTCAAATTTAGTTTGGGCTTTTGCAGAAAGCAGCAAAACTACTGGTAGGTCGCCAGCCAGTTGGCTTCCACTGTCCCCAGAGATAACCATGAGCTGGTACTTCTAAATGTTTCTTGACAGTAATACACTTGCTAGTTCAGCCAAGACCGATTCCCTCACAGCAAGCAAAGGAAAAGAGGGCAGGTGCTATAAGGAATTGATGCTTCTTAGAGATCAATGCCTGGCAATATTAACCAAAGGCCTGATAAATGTGAAAGCTTTCAGAGGCTAAGTTTGTTTCCAAACACTCAAACATTTTACTATTGACATCACAAACTGGATTTTCTACCCAAGTAAAATGTCTTAAATCCAGAGCAATCTCAAAATTGTGTTCTTCAGAGTGCCTCCAGATTTACAGAGCTCAAGAGCAGAATTTCACTCCATATTTGCTCTCTTACAATTGATGTTAGAAGGCTTGTGAAGCTCCTGCCTTGATATATATTTGGCACATACTTCATCTCAAATCAAAAGATGAACACTGGGAAGGGGGAAAGCCTGGTTTGCTAAGAACCATATCTGCCAGACAATAAACAGTATGTGTTTGGGGGGGAAAAAAGTGATGTGCAAAAATAGGTTTAAACCTCATTTGCCCCCTCACACAGCTGGACCATTTATCACCAGGGTAGGTGAACTGAGGGATACTCTCAGTCATGCTGGCTACCAAGAGCTGCTAGAGGCAGATGACGACCTGACTACAAGGGACTGTGTGGTGGGTTGACCCTGGCTGGACACCAGGTGCCCACCGAAGCCGCTCTATCACTCCCCCTCCTCAACTGGACAGGGGAGAGAAAATATAAGGAAAGGCTCATGGGTCGAGATAAGGACAGGGAGAGATCACTCAGCAGTTACCGTCACGGGCAAAACAGACTTGACTTGGGGAAATTAGCTTAATTTATTAACAATCAAATCAGAGTAGGGTAATGAGAAACAAACCCGAACCTTAAAAACACCTTCCTCCCACCCGTCTCTTCTTCCTGGGCTTAACTTTACTCCCGATTTTTTTATACCTCCTCCCCCTGAGCAGCGCAGGGGGACGGGGAATGTGGGTTGCGGTCAGTTCATCACACATTGTCTCTGCCGCTCCTTCCTCCTCAGGGGGAGGACTCCTCACACTCTTCCCCTGCTCCAGCATGGAGTCCCTCCCAGGGGAGACAGTCCTCCATGAACATCTCCAACGTGGGTCCTTTCCACAGGGTGCAGTCCTTCAGGAACAGACTGCTCCAGTGTGGGTCCCTCGCGGGGTCACAAGTCCCGCCAGCAAGCCTGCTTTGGCATGGTCTCCTCTCTCCACGGGTCTGCAAGGTCCTGCCAGGAGCCTGCTCCAGTGTGGGCTTCCCACGGGGTCACAGCCTCCTTCGGGCATCCACCTGCTCCGGCGTGGGGTCCTCCACAGGCTGCAGGTGGATATCTGCTCCACCATGGACCTCCATGGGCTGCAGGGGACAGCCTGCCTCACCATGGTCTTCACCATGAGCTGCAGGGGAATCTCTGGTCCAGCGCCTGGAGCACCTCCTCCCCCTCCTTCTTCACTGACCTTGGTGTCTGCAGAGTTGTTCCTCTCACATATTCTCACTCCTCTCTCCAGCTGCAACTGCGCACTTTTTTTTGTTCCCCCTTCTTAAATATGTTATCCCAGAGGCGCTACCACCGTTGCTGATGGGCTCAGCCTTGGGGAGTGGTGGGTCCGTCTTGGAGCCGGCTGGCATTGGCTCTATGAGACATGGGGGAGGCTTCTAGGAGCTTCTCACAGAAGCCGCCCCTGTAGCTCCCCCGCTACCAAAACCTTGCCACACAAACCCAATACAGACCGCAAGAGGTCCAGTCTAGCCTGGAGTGACTACCAAAGCTGCTCCACCGGTGGTGCTCAGGACCTCCCATGCTATGTCTGATCCCTCACAGCTGACCACGACAACTTTTGACTTGCCAGGCAAAACAGATCATAGTAGCCCAGCATAAAGAATAATCCACTTTCTACATCGTCTCCAAGGATCAAGAGTCTCAATTCAGGCATTACTAAATTACAGAGCCCCAAAATTACACTGTTGAAGTTTAATTAAGCTGTGAAAGCAGCCAAGCACCAGGTAATGACAGTAATTCAGCCATGCCCTCAGTCTCAGTTCTGTGCAAGACTGCAGCATCCATAGTAGGTAGCAAGGCATTAACCAGGAGCTGGAAGGAAGAGGTGCATGAGCCACTGCCAAAATGTAAAGAAGCTCTCATCCAGCTGTGTAACAGCTCTGTTTTGAAGCCATCACAGAACTGTTTTCGTTAGAAAATAAACAAGCTCATTGGACAAATCCCGTCACCATCCTGAAAAGCCCCATGAACCTGCCTGCATAGACGTACAATGCAAAGAGGCTGGCCCAGGCATCACTTGCACGCGAAGTTCAAACCATCAAATCTCCAAGAATATGAGGCACATGCTGAGGAAAAGGTTTAGGGTGTTACTCTAGCTACAGAGGGAAGGAGTACTCTATCATCTGCTAATAGGTACATGTTAAATATAGTTTTGATTAACTAATTGCAAGAGATAAATCTGAGGGATGCTAACTGAAACACAGGCACCTCTAACAATTATCTTGTGAAGTTTATGTGAAGCAGTGGTACAAAAAAAGTAATGGGCAGATCTTTGACCATGAAGGGCAGAAGTCAGCTACATGCACAGACATCTTAGGGAGCTGGCAAGAGTGGCCAGGAGATGGAATAGGAGATTCCGTCTAAATCTCTCTCTAAATTGGAGAGGCATGGATTTGACAGATGGAACACTCAGTGAATAAGGAATTGGCTGGATGGTCGCACTCAAAGAGTTGCAGTCAATGGCTCGATGTCCAAGTGGAGACCAGTGTTGAGTGGCGTTCCTCAGGGGTCAGTATTGGGACTGGCACTGTTTAACATCTTTGTTGGCAACAAGGACAGTGGGATTGAGTGCACCCTCAGCAAGTCTGCCGATGACACCAAGCTGTGTGGTGTGGTCGACATGCTGGAGGGAAGGGATGCCATCCAGAGGGACCGTAACAGGCTTGAGTGGTGGGCCCGTGCAAACCTCATGAAGTTCAACAAGGCCAAGTGCAAGGTCCTGCGCATGGATCGGGGCAATCCCAAGCACAAGTACAGGCTGGGCGGAGAATGGATTGAGAGCAACCTTGAGGAGAAGGACTTGGGGGTGTTGGTTGATGAGAAGCTCAACATGACCCAGCAATGTGTGCTTGCAGCCCAGAAAGCCAACCGTATCCTGGGCTGCATCAAAAGAAGCATGACCAGCAGGTCGAGGGAGGTGATTCTCCCCCTCTACTCCAGTCTCATGAGACCCCACCTGGAGTACTGCGCTCAGCTTTGGGGCCCCCAACATAAGAAGGACATGGACCTGTTGGAGTGAGTCCAGCGGAGGGCCACAAAGATGATCAGAGGCCTGGAGCACCTCTCCTATGAAGACAGGCTGAGACAGTTGGGGTTGTTCAGCCTGGAGAAGAGAAGGCTCCAGGGAGACCTTAGAGCAGTCCTCCAGTACCTGAAGGAGGCCTACAAGAAAGCTAGAAAGGGACTTTTTACAAGGGCAGGTAGTGATAAGACAAGAGGTAATGGCTTTAAACTGAAAGAGGGTAGATTTTGATTAGCTATAAGGAAGAAATTCTTCACTATGAGGGTGGTGAAGCACTGGAACAAGTTGCCCAGAGAAGCTACAGATGCCCCATCCCTGCAAGTGTTCAAGGCCAGGTTGGATGGGGCTTTGAGCAACCTGGTCTAGTGGAAGGTGTCCCTGCCCATGGCAGGGGGGCTGGAACTAGATGATCTTTAAGATTTCTTCCAACCCAAACCATTCTATGATTCTATGATTATTTCCTTTTATATATTTCATGTAGAACACAGAGGGACAATGGAAAAGACACATACTGACATATTTCTGACATATTTTTCCTTATAAAAGTCCCATTTAGGAACTAAGCATTTCAAAATGCTGGCGTTTCTCTGTAAGAGAAGTTCATGCTCCCACCCAGCCCTGTATAGATGGCAAGTGTTTCTCAGATTGTCAAGTCATTATTAGGTCTGGCAAGTGAAATACAAAACATTAGAAAAACATAGCACTTCTCAGCAGCAACACCCTTTTTGCTGGCCAGGCCAGTAAGAAGAAACTGCAATTATGGAATCAATGTCTTGACACTGTAACTATAAAATACCTTTAATTAGTGGAATTGGTTCCCTCCCTCCACTTTGTTCTCACTTACCTCAGGGCAACTGAGTTTCTGTTAAGAGAGAAGGAAAGCAAAAAGTTTGATAAACACTGCTAGAAGACTCTATATTATCTGAAAGCATGCGGTCCATCATGCAAGAAGAAGAAATAAATTCCTTTTACCTCAAGCCGTAACACTATGACATCTGTGTAGGCTCTTGGTGACCTTAGTGATATCGTGTCTTGCTTTTGTTTTTAACCTCTTCCCCTGGGATATTCCATTTCCCTCCTTCACAGGAATCGTAAACAGTAGGTGTTCCTTATGCAGAAGGACTCTGTTTTCTGTCACTGCAGTTTCCGAGTAAGCCTACAAACAACTAGATGGAGGCAGCCACTACTAACCTAAGGACAGCTATCAGGAAGAGCTTATACCTGTGTAATCCTGTAAAAGATATGTACATTGCAAAGTACTATCTGAGTAAAATAGAGAAGGCGGAATGGTGTTTTTGTTTCCGCCTGACAAAGCAGACCCATATCATAACTACACAAAGACAAATGCAGGAAGTGGGATGTATGAACAGTTACATTTTCAACTCAAATACCAACATTTCTGGGCATGCTGCCCCAAACAGTCTGGTGTTTGAGTAGGTACCAGCTCTTGGATAGGTTTCTGTACTTTCAGAAATGAAAATGCTTCACAGAAATGACATTCATCTTTTGGAGCGGAGAGCCCCAGAATGATACCCATCGGGCCCCTGCTTTTCTGCATGTGGCTTCCTATGAGGGCCAAGGCGAGGGGGAGCAACCCAAGGCCAAGAGCAGCCAAATTAGAGAGGGCTTTTATGCTGCAGAGAGTGTACATGAGTGACATACCTTTTGAGCAGCCACCATATGACTGAAAGGTGATCTCCAGTGATGCTCCAAAATCAGAGCCGCAGCGCCAAAAACATAGGACGAAGCAGAACAAGCCACTGCAGAAACCTCAGATCTCATGTGTTGAAAGCTCTGGTTCCACAAGGTATCTCAATGCTGCCCTGAAAAAAACAAACTTGAAAGCCATTGATTTTCAGGTAATAATCTGCATGCAAGGGATGCTTATTTATGAAACTACGTACCCAAAGAGGGATGGGTAAGGTAGGTGCAATACAAACACACAATCTAAGATGAAGGACGACATTCTGCTCTCACAGGCATCAACACCGCCACTCTTACTGAATTTAGAAGTCAAGATGTTTGCTGACAGAAAACAGAACATCCACCTCCATTTCAGGTAAGTGGAAATATTGTGAAAAGATACCAGAGCCTCCCATTAAGCGGTGTAAACTGTGACAGAAGAAAGCAATACCATATCTGAACTATGCTGTGCCTATTCGGCTGAGTTAATGAAATGTGGTTTTCCTGCCTTACATTGCACATGCTGCAATGACTTCAGTGAGATTCTGATCTATTGAAATGGGATCAACACTGTGCTATCCTTTTGGAGCAAACCTTTCTGGCTGCAGCCATCATGAGGAGAATGTGGCATCAAGGTCTCTGGTCTAAATGGGCAAAGCATTAATTACCCTTTAATTTTCCACTAATGCTTTTGAGTCCCCAGTGTAAGCTAGTGCAAACATTTTGACAGGTACCTAACTCCCTGTTTTCCGGACACAGATGATTGCTTAAGTGGTGTGCTTTCTCCTCTAGTTCAAGGTAGCTGGGCATTTTCTCACCTTCAAACAACCAAATGTTGTAAAGACTCCCCTTTTCAACAAAATACCTCATGATGCTCACCAGTTTTTATTCTAGTTAATAGGCAATAAAAATTATTAAACACACTGGCTACAGAATGCACAGTCTGATAAACTGGACTAATAATGGTTTTCCTGGCACCACAAAATGTCACATCTTTGTGTGATGTCCAATATTGAGCTATCTGAAGCAGAAGGGATGACATGATTGATCTGTGTTGGAAAGTGCCTCCCTTTCACAATTAGCCTAGCTAGCTTCATTAAGCCTACTTCTCTACCACGCCGTATTGCCCTTCATGCCAAATACATACTGTTACATTCTGGTTTATCCTCACAGATGAAAAGTGCTTACACAGGGGAAAGCTAGAGGAACATCTGGCAATTTGTTCTAGTGTATATTCCTTATTGTCCTTTTAAAATATTCCGGTTATTTATTATTATTACTATTTCCAGTTATCTCCAGTTCCCAGTGGCTGCAGGTTGCGGTTCTGGGCTCTTATATTACCCCAAACAACTGCCCTCTCAGGTTTAAGGCTTTGTCTTCATTCCCACACTCATTTGCCATGCCTGCACCTACACAGACCAGTCCTCTGGCCTGAAAATCTGTCAGGAGAGGTGCAGCAGAGGAACGATTTCCATGGGACACTAATTTGAAAACCATACCTAGTTTCTAAGCAGTATTTTAAATCAGACACAATCGTATTATCAAATAGAAAACAAACCTTTGAGAAAAGCAGCCCTTTGGACAATTCTGCACTTTTTAGACAGCAACCAAAGCTGCTATAGATTAAAAGTAGCCAATTTCCAGACACCTGGAGACATTAAATCAGTTTGGGACAGCTCTGCTTAGCTTCAAGAAGTCTACAGAAAAATTGAACTTGGCAACAGCTCTTTTCTCCGTAATTCTGTGCCTGCTCCTAGGGGATATTTCTGCCACTTCATCTATTTTCTTTTATATTTAGGTCTATTTATAGTAAATAGCAATAGTAAAAAAAAAAAAATTTCACACACTAATACAACACACTAAATCCACGTTAGATGCTGGTAGGATATTTGGCTTAATTTTAATTCCTACACTTTGAATGAAGGTTAATGTTATACAACACTGAAACCAATCGGATTTCTGTAAGGCATTTAGTGCAGCGGTATAGCAGCTTTCAGCTCCACCACTGCAGTGATCAATAACATGACACGTTACTGTTATGCCAGAGCTAGTGACATATGGCCATGTAGCTGCACATTATAATTAACCACTGATTTACAACAGAAAGAGGATAGACTGTTACATTCAATTAATTCACCTTCCTTTCAGATGACAGGCATCTGAGTGCTGAATGCTTAATATACTTTTTGCAAATTTTCTTCTCTAGAAGCATTATAATTGCTGTAATTAGCACATATCAACTATGACAGCAAAACTCTCATTTCACCTATACAATGCAGTAGCTTAGAAAAAGTTAGGATTTAACAGTTTTATTAAGTAGCTAAGCAGCATTTCTCTTTTATCGTACGTTTTCATACAGTTCCATGTAGGTTTTTTTCAGATAATTTAGTCACCTTCTATATAACTCTACAGAAAATGAAGATTTTCCCAAGAAATATGAATTGGGATGAGTTCAGCTGGTGAGAGTCACACGCACACCTACTAAGAGATACAGTGATACATGAAAAGTGATACAGGTGCTCCGTGTTTGCTGTTGAATGAGAGTCAGTGTTTTCTGTCATGCTGTTTCTTTTCCTACAGACTGAATATTAGTCCGTAGGAAAAAGGCTAAGCAGCTTGAACCTCCGTTTTGACTTTCTGCTGTTTTCCATATGACAGCCTGCTGTCATAGGTGCTCAGTGCTTTATTTGACTTGACATTTTGATTTGCCTGTCAGAGCAGTGCAGAGGTTAGAAGAGGTGACTGGCAAGGCGAGGGGAGTTTACACCAGCAAATAACTTGCCCACTGAGTAGATGTTGAGAGATTTGAGCAAATGTGGTCAAGTTGGATTGTTATGGGGCATCTTCCTCCTGAATGCTAGAAGGACCCACAGAGTAGGTTGTAACCCTGCCGTGCTTCACGTCATCTGTCCAGGTAATGAAAGCTGCAAAGAAAGAGTTTAATGCAAGTACTTCCATAGAGCACAGCACAACAAACCACATGGAGCCTTCTATTACATTTGCTTGAAGCCTCAAGGAATCGTAATCTGCTGTGATATCTACAAGCTTAAAGATCAGCCACTGACCTTGTGAGTCACCGGATTGTTCTTCTTGGCATAAGGAGTCCACTCTATTCAGACAATGTACTGTGGCATGTAAATGAACCTGCGGGGGGTTACCCTGGTGCCTGCGGTGGGAACGATGAGCAGCTCAGGCTGTGCACTACCCAGGACGCCCGACCTTTCACTGTCAACCCAGAGAAGCAGTTGTGACACTGACTGTAGGAACGTAACCTTGCCGTACATTCTGCTTCAGCCTTTGGACGTGCATCGCTGTCTTTGTACTGACTGGCCCTGGGGTGGCAATGTCAATCTTCTGGAAAACATTTTCTTACACTTGCTGGTCTCAGCCCCCGTTCCTGCTCCTGCTCCTCCCCCTTTGTGCTTTTTCCCTTGTTCTGTTTTTATAGTTAAGGAATCTGTACATGTACTCTAATGTCCTTTGCAAAAGTTAAAGTCTTCTGGTAATCCAGTCCATCACAAAGACTTTCTGATCGCAGTAGACTGTATGTTTTCTCCTGCTCCCCCTTCATTCAGTTCCTTACAGGTACTCAAGTACACTTTTAAAGGGAATTATATTTCAATGCCAGCTTTCCATACAAGATTTCTCCCTTTCTTAAGGTGCAAATACTAGAGACTCTGTCCTTTTACTAAAGTTTCTTTGAGCTTTTGGGATTTTTTTTTTGCTTTCTCTCAGGCCAATAAGTGTGGTGGTTTGACCAATAAGCTTCACTGTCCAGCCATCCTCATTTCTCAAAGTTCACCCTTTTGAAATAAAAAGTCCTTTTATTCAAGGTCTATTTTTATTGTTTGTCTAAAACAACAACAAAGTTATTTGATATAACTTCCTCTTACTTCACTGTAAGTCTTGCACAGTGTTACAATGAAGTCTTGTGTAGATGTACCAGAGCCCCAGCTGAACAAGGTGGTTTGCACACCAGAAGGGTGCTCTCACCAGCCGAGTTCCCACCTAGGGCTGATTTACTTCTTTTCCCAGTTTCAGGAATCCACTGCCCAGCAGTATGCAACATAAAGATGCTCAAAGCCTAAAGCAGCACGCTTGGTTCGGGAACATTTTGTTGAACAAGCGTGTCAGTTATGACTTCCAGAACCAATAAGGACCTACAATTATTGATTGAATTTGTCCTCCAATCTACAGCAAGAAAATGTAAGTCTCTGCTAGTGACAGTTTCTGTTAACATTCCTCCGCAAAGATTACAAATGTCTCCCTAAAGGATTATAGCAGACCTGTAACACTATCCCACTAAAATGTTTTTACTGTTCTTTTCCCAAGAGATTTTAGCTCAAAGACCACATAGTCATTTCCTGTTTTTTTAAAATCTACCACATTCTTCGTGTACTGCACTAGTCCACCTGTGCCTCTTCTCAGTCACGTGGATCTCTCCGTGCTCATACTCACAAAAGCTATTCCAGTGTATTATTTCTACAGTAAACATTTTCACATACTGCTGCATGAGTGGTCTAAGTTAGTCCTGTTATGCAAACTCCTTGCGTTACTTAAAAAAAAAAAACCTTCTAAGTCACACCACACTGGCCAAATCAGTGAGACAATTGACAATTTTTTTTTTGTTGGGATCTCTTGCAGAGTCAGATCTGCACCTCATTCTTGCTCTGGGTGGACAGATCAGCTATGCCGTGCCACGGACAGCTTTGTTCCTCCATCACACCATGTACCTTATGAACTGCAGGCTCCTCATTCTCCTCTTTGGTTGATATCCGCAAACCTGGAGATGTCCAGCTTCCAACCCTCCATCCTTATATGAATGCTTCCTTCACACCTTGTAAGGTCAGATCTGACCAAAGGCTGTAGCCTTTGCACTGTCTCTTCCATAAACTCCCTCAGATATCCAGCCAATGGCTTGTACATTCATCAAATCCTCTTAATTCCATTGTCTCCTCCAGTTTAAGGGCCATCTCCTTTAAGAAAGCAAAAAAATTCTTCACACCCACTCTTTGTCTCTCCTCCTTTTCTTTAACCCTCTGCTAGAAACAGTCCAGAATTTCCTGACGGTTTGGCTCCAGTCACACATTTCTTGACACCAAAGCATGACAAGAAAATCATTAACGCTTAAACTTACATATCAGAGCAGTAGCCACCAGTACTGCCCACAAATGCTCTTCTAGTCCTGTGTTAAGTTGTTTCAGCACTAATTCCTGTACTTGTTACTGTGGTAGTACCAGTGCTCAGGTTCCTCTCCAAGAAGGAGACAGAGGCACAAGTTTTAGGCAGAGGGAGGGAAGGGGCAGAACAGCATAGCACAAGCCCTGCCTGATGGGAAGATGCCTGCCCTCACAGCCAGGTGGGAGCCATGGGAGAAGAGGTTTCCTCCAAAAGCTCTCCCCTCTCCAGTAAGCTCTCAGCTTTATGCCTCTCTCATTTTGTGCAGCTTCTTCATTCATTCAAAACTGCCTACAAAGACAGGCAGAGAGGAAGCATACTAGACATTTTGAACTGCTTTTAAAGCTTCTGGTTTAGCCTCCCATTCACCTCTTTTCCCACAGCTCAGTACAAAGTGTGCTTTATACGACATGTTCCTCCTTTCAAGCATGAAACAAAACTATCCCTCAGTACTTGTGCTGTACAGTGCCTGCTCTTATTAGTGTAGGAAGGAATAATTACAGGGATTATGAATGTGGTACAGAATGTCAAGGCATACTAAAGCTGTTCAATATCTCAAGACCAAATAAAGATTCTTCCAAGGCGCTGTTTTTCTGCCTGAAATTAAATTATGGCATCAAATACCTCATAAGTGGATCTACCTAGTAACTAATTTTGTTGGCGTATTTAAGAAGTTACTCATCTCACCATTACCAGAATGTGTTAAAACTCTTCATGCTCACAAGCATCACAGAGCTTTTTATCCAATACGGCTCTTAAGGTACAAAAACACTCTGTCATTCATCGAGAACAGAGCACTCATATCATCCTGCAGTACATATCGTGCATGCTGGGCTTTACAAAAAGATGGATCATACACTGTGGGATCTTGGAGAAATCCATTGCTCAGTAGTTTCTTCTTCAAGTTATTTGTCCATAAGCACATTTTATTTTCGGTAATGATGCCAAAGCAGTGAACTAATCTGTATAAGAAGCCAGATCACAGTGTTTCAGCAGATTGGCAGCTGAAGTGCTGCTTGGGCTCAACGCAGCGTCCGGTCTGAGACTTCTGAAATTGCCTCTCCAGGTAGCCATTCAGGAGGTGCATCCAGCCTCCTGCTATTCCACACCATAGAGGTCTGCCCATGCAAAGGCTGAGTATTGGAAAAGCCCTCCAGCTGGCGATTGTGCTGGCCTCTGTCCTCACTCCTACGGCCACGTGTAGAGCTGCCTGCTGTACGAATGCCCCAGTACAAGCCTGGCAGCTTTATAATGCATCTGATGTTGGTTGGGAAGCCTGTCTTGAGCAAAGACTGAAGAAGTGATGAAAATCTCTCCTTGGCCCTTCACTGAGCTGGGGAAGACTTGAACACCTGAAACACATTCAGGTTTATGCTAGATTCAAAGGCAATACTTTTGTAGCATGATTTCCTACGCTGGTAGCAGGAAAAAAGTAAGTTCTCATGGATGACCAAAGAAGCTTAAAGTTATGAATTTGACGCAGTATGTGAGGCAGTCGAGAAGCTCCTTCTCAGGCTGAATAGTTAAGAACCAAGCCTCAGATTTTTCAGAGGATTCAGCTAGAGCTGAACAGGTATCATTCAGATGTAAGGAAGCTTTAACAGCCTTGCTCCTGTTCTACCTTTAAATTCAAAAGCTGATAAAGTTATTACATACTTTTAAGTGGGATCCTGAAGCAAGAATAGCAGAAACAGGAATGATATAGAGATATTTGTGTTCCAGTTCTTTCCTTCTTCCCTGTTTTAGACATTTAGAAATGCAGCTACTTCATGATCACTCAAATAATCCAAACAGATGCCGTTTGAATCTTAACTCCCAGCACCTGTCCATGTTATTTCAAGCTGATCTTTTCATCCTGGCCAGCAGAACTACTAAACCAGATCTATTCTTCCTAGACATCTGCCTGCTTGTAAGGCCTTTAGTAAAAATAGGACAGCTGCTGACATTCTGAGCTATGCTGAAGTGACTGGTGCTATGCTAAAGCTTATTTTGGCTTCATGCAGCAAGGAGGGGGATGTACAGATTCAGTTCAGTAGGAAGCAGTAACGAGGCAGCAATGCTAAGCTGGTTGTTCAGCATGAGAAGGAAGCAAGAGATGGGATGAACACTTTTCGGGCATCAGAGAGGATCTCCCTGTCTCAGGATGTGCTGAATCAGTTTGACAGTGCCTGTATCTTTCTCCAGTCAATACAGGGAGAGCTGAAATGAGTAGCTTAGCTAAATAGCAGTTGGATTGGGTTTATTTAATGGCTGAAATAAGGAATATAAATCCCAAACAACTAACAAGTAAACAATCTTCTGGGGAATATCAATGCTGTTACCTTGCGAAAGTCTTTCCATTTTGTGATATATTATAGCAGATTTATCATAGCAGATTTATCAAACACCAACATTTTAGGGGCAGGACAGTCTGCTAAAAGCTGACATTTGGTATGACAGTTGGCTCACACTTGATTCCAAAATATTATCATATATAATGTTATCCCAATTCAACTATTCAATCCAAATTATTAGCAAAGTCTGAACTACAGGTTATTAACAATAATGAAACCACAATGCATTTTAACAACAACAAAAAAAGAAAAAAATACGAATATTGTGATTTTTTTAAAAAACACATTTAAGGAATAAGTGCAAGATCCTTTACCATTTATATTCAAATCAATTTACTCTTGGCAGATAACACCACAAGGAAAATACACCAGTGACAGTACAAATTTTTAGTGCCTAGCTATATTTATTTTAGATGGTATCATTGGTCATTGATACCAGAGCCGGTCCCAGTCTTTGCCAGCTCCAATAGCCTCCCCAGCAGTTCTACAACCTCTATACCTTGAGTAGCTGAAGAGGAAACCATATATATGTGTATATATGTATAAATGTATATACACACGTATATAACATATGTTTTTATACGTATCTCTTAAATGAGTCACTGTTCTGTTCCTACTTTGATAAGAATCAAAGATTATATTCAAGTTTCATGCACGAGCAAAGTATCTTTTCAGAGAAAGCACTGAATATTTGTTCATTACTTTGGTTAGCTATCTGTATTGCAGAAACATCGGCAAATCATATCCACGCTGAGGACTTCTTGTGCAAATACCTGACACTCCTTCATTTACTTTGTGTCTTCTGGAGGTGAAAGCTGGTATTTCTTCTCACCTCCTCTGAAACCTATCCTCTCACACTAGAGAAATCTGCCATCATAGTCCAGATCAAGAAACTCTATATAGAGGACTGCCAGTATTAGTCAGCATTAATGACGAGAACAACAACTAGGTAGCTTGCCAGAAGTACGGTATGACTCAGACTAACTTCCACAAGTCTTTCCGCACCATTAAATTTCAGTATTGTCCCAGTACATTTAGAGTAACAGGTGATTAAACACAACCTCATTTTAGGAATCAAGTTAATGAAGCAAGCACTGTGCAATGTAAAGGCTTGTTTCACGAAGGTTTCTGGAGTCACAGTGACATTTTTTCCCACTACCCTGAATTAGCAGATGTATTAATTACCTGGAAGCTGTGGGTTGGGAAAAAAACCCCACACTGAAGTAATCTTTATTACAGAGCTAGATTAACATAAAATATAAAAAAATAATTATTACAAGCTCAATGCAGGCAACTAGGTGTCTGTGAAAACAAGTGTAACTTCTGTAACTGGTTACCAATTGCTTTTATTACCTTCAAACATCCCTCTCACTGCGGGCTCTCAGGTACTCTCATCCTCCATTAAGGGCTGTATTTTGGGGTACCATCACTTTCTTTTGTACTCTGTACCACATTTTGGGAAGAGAGGAGGTATTCAAATTCACCTTGTCTTTCACTAATCAATAACAATTCTGACCTGAAACCACGTAAGAGCCTGTTCTAAGCACTGCCTTTCACCCACTGTAACTGAAATAGCAAACCTTACACACTTACAGGACAATCACAGCATCAAGTCTAATTTGTACCTTTTAGAAAAGAAAACTTTTAGCTTGTTCAAGTGAAAAGTTAGGAATCTGAGATTTCCTTTCTCGCCCGTTTGCATGAAGGGAAATTGAGTTTTGCCCATTCAAAAGAACAGGTTAAAGACTGACATTTGAAAAAAAATGAAAAAATGCACAGTCAGATCTCCCACTGCTACCATCTACTACACCTCTTCCATTCATCCAGGTTTCTCTACAGCATTGCACCACAGATTACATTTGTGAGGGGAAAGGAAAGAACCCTTGAATAAAATGCAGGATCACAACCCTGGACCTACGGAAGAACAGAACTTGCCTTGCACAGGGAATCTGCTCGGTAGATGCCCATAGGAGACCATCCTAGAGAGAAGGGCACAAGAGAGCTGGTTGATGTTCAAGAACCATCTCCTCCAGGCTCAGGAATGGTCCACCCCAACACAGAGAAAATCAAGCAGAGGCAGCAGGAGGCCTGGATGCATGAACAAGGAGCTCTCGACTAAACTCAGACTTGAAAAAGAAGCGTACAAGAGATGGAAGCAAAAGAAGGGGATCTAGAGGGATTATAGATGCACTATCCAAGCATGCACGGATGGGGTTAGGAAAGCCAAAGCCCAAATGAAGTGGAATCTGGCAAAAGAGGTGAAGGACAACAAGAAAAGCTTTAGCAGAGAAAGCAACAGGAAGACTAGGAAAAAAATAGGGCTCCACAGCTGAGTGGGGCAGAGGAACTGCTAACAGGAGATATGGAAAAGGCTGAGGTACTCACTGCCGCCTTTGCTTCTGTGCTTACCAGCAAGAGCAGCCCTCAGGAATCCCAGGCCGCTGAGCACAGAAAATTGCCTCAATTGCCAGGCTCAAAAGGCTGTGACCAGTGGCACAATGCCCAGCCGGAGACCTGGCCTTACTAGCGTACACCAGGGGTCAATACCCAGGCCAGGACCGTTTAACACCTTCATTAACAAAGGTGGGTGATGGGACAGAGCTCACCCTCAGCATGTTTGCAGATAACACAAAACCAGGAGGAGAAGTCGATACCCCAGAGGGGAGTGCTGCCATTCACAGGGACATCAACAGGCAGGAGACAGGAGCCAACACAGGAATCTCAGGAAGTTTAAAGGGCAACGCCAAGTCCTGCCCCTGGGGACAAACCAGCCCTGGCACCAGCACACACAGGGGCCAGACAGCTGGAAAGCAGCTTTGCAGAAAAAGCCCTGGGGGTCTTCATGAACAAGGGGAAGGTGAGCCAGCCACACACACTCTTGCAGCAAAGACAGCCAACAGCCCCCAGGTCACCAGCAGGTCACAGAAACACAGTAAAGACTGCTGGATAGAAGATCTAACAATAAAGACACATTGTAGATAACAGCTGTGTATCAAACCACTGTTATATTAAGACCATCAAAACTACCAAGTTGCCCAAGTAGTGCTACATTACTGACAGGACAGTCACCTAGGAGGCACGGTGGTGTTAGTTGACAGTTGGACTTGATGATCTTAGAGGTCTTTTCCAACCTTAATGATTCTATGATTCTACTTCTGCCATCAACCTGTTTACAACTCTTCTGCTTGAACTCACCTTTCACCTGCCTGTCAGTCTTTCTCAGCCAAGTTGTTTAGACATGGTGTCTTAACTGACAAGGCTGCATTTGCAGAGCCTACGCTCTGTAAAATAGGTATTCAGCATATTTTAAGGAGCGTGGTCAACCTTAGTGTGACTTCTAGATGTGTGTAATGAAAATGGAACAAATATGTTGCTATCTGTATGTGTATTTCAACAAAGCGTGTAAAGCAGCAGCAAAATTTTCTGCTGTACAAAGTATTTACAGAAGCATACAACTTCAAAAAAAAAACCAGTTTATTTTACTGCCCAAATTATTAAATGCTAAACAAGACCACCTTGTAGTTTATACATTAGGAATGTAAGTTTTCATGTACAATTAAGAGAACGCTTCACTATAAAAAAGGTGAAATACAGCGTTACTAAAACACAGAACAATGTCACATAACAAACTGAAGAATATAAGGAAGTGTGGCACATTCATTTAAACTCAGGCTCTCAGGTGAAGACAGACATCTATAGACTGATGCAGCTATTCCACAGACTTCGGTGAATATTAAGACTAGTGTTAGAAGTAGAATTATACAAATACAAAAGGCAATGTATTACACAGCTATATACAGCACTGTAAGCCTCAAACACTGACAAAAGATATCAGACATAATGATTAAGTTAGAAATTTCTAGAATCCTCATAGAAATCAGAAGAGACCTCCTTAGAGAGAAGTGTGGCTGAAATAGCTGTATATTTCTGTACCTGTTAAATCTGTCGGGTATTCAAGGACATTTCCTTCACAAAAGTCATTGCAGCTCTACAGCAAGTGGTTAGAGGCCATACACTTTTTGCACAAATGTTAGATTCTCATAACAAAAATAATTCTTCTCAGCTTCAACAGTTTCGAAAGTGTTGCTGTTCAAAGCCATCATTGGAAACAGTGCCCTTTGATTTAAAACATTAAGGTCAGTTACAAATGTCAGCATTAAAACAACTTCTCTTATTATAATTTGAGATGATTCACTCCTACATACATTTTTTCCTGCAAAATGTTGCAGCCATGTATGATGTTTGGAGTGTATTCATTAGAACTACCCACTCCTGGGTAGACTACTATATGGGATGTCTTAATAGGTTTTCCTTACACTGTTAGAAGACCTCTACTTCTTTAATATACATTTTTCATTCATCAGTCTAAAGGGATCAGATAATGCTCAAAACCCAAGAGCTTGACAATTTCAGAAATATCATGAAAGAATTAATATATCTGCTTCCAGCCCTACTTCCCCCTTCCCTCTCCTCCCCTTTCCCCTGCACCCCCCCGCCCCTCCCCCAAATCCTGCACCATGGATATTTGGACAACAAATAATTCTGTCCTCCCTCTCCCCTATCCTGCTTTTGGTTTTTTTCCTTTTCCATTTTGAAGAAAAGAAAGAAGCACAACTGAAATTTTTATTACTCGCATCAGGAAAGAAGTTCTTTAGACTCGATCGGTATCAAGGTGTGATGTCAGTTCAAGGTGTGATGTCAGTTCACAAAAACATGCTCATTGTGTAAGTTGCTCCAGAGACCAATACAAACATATTTATATTAAGCCACATACATATAGAAACAGCTGCCTTTAGCACCAAGAACCTTTCCTTTTATCTTTTTCTCCAAAAAGTATGAAGCTTTATGTAATTTCAGTTGTACCAATATGAGCCTATGTCTTGGGTTCAAGCCAGACCATAGTTAGAATAATTAGCTGGATAAAATAAAAGGATAAACTAACTTTACTTTAACACTGTTTGACTTGTAGCCAACAGTATTGTAAACATTATGTTACATACCTACATTTTATGGCATTTTAGATCCTTCAAAATTCTGACTATTTATAGCTAAAGTGACTAAATCTTCCCAGTATAATAAACATCTTTTATACCAACACCCAGCTTGAAAGAGCGTCTACTGTGGAGATAACTGAAACAATCATGAACTAAATAGAACAAAACAAACCCAGCAAAGTTACTTAAAAATTCTAGTCCCTGAATGCTAACTCACAACTAATACCATCAAAACATTCATCAACTGCAATTTTATTTACCTATTCTAGTTTATGTTTCAATTTAAATTATTGTAAAGTGTTTCCAAAGTATTCTTAAATGCTACACTGCAAGAGCAGATCAGGAGGCAGCTGTAAGTTCTGCAGGTTACTACTTCATAACATCTAGAACAAATTTCAAGGAAAGGAAGAGCTCTACATTCAGTATGTGTAGTGCTAGCCAATGTCTGCTATCAGCTGCCTAAAACCCTTCTATTGCTTGTGGTTATGCGTGCTCCAGCAGCCACATGTATTAGTCAATATGAAACAAATGTGCTGTCTAACATGTATTGCAGAAAAACCTGTAAAAGGAGAGGCAAAATTTTCTGCTGTACAGAGTATTTACAAAACACAACTTCAAAGAACCAGTTTATTTCACTGGCCAAGGTATTAAACACTAAACAGGACAAACTAGTAGTTTATACATTAGGAATGTAAGTTTTCATGTACAATTAAGAAAACACTTCACTGTAAAAAGGTGTAATACTGCTTTACTAGAATAGAACAGTGTCACACAACAAACTGAAGAATGAGAAAGTGTGGCACATTCATTTAAACTCAGGCTCTCAGGTGAAGACAAACATCTATAGACTGATGCAGCTATTCCACAGACTTTGGTGAATATTAAGAAATGTACACATCTAGTCTGCAGTCTTAGAAGTAGAATTACACAACTTACTTGTCCCTATCAACGATGTCCCCTCATCTCTTCCCATTAATTAACCAGCTTATTAATTGCTATAAACCCGAATAACATTAGTTGCTTAAAAGTTACTTGTGCTTCAGTTTAAGTCAAAAAGGGATATCTACACTTATCTCCAGGCAAATAGGAAAGTCTACCAGAATTTTAGTGTTTGTTTTGTTACAAGGTTCTTGCCAATAAGGGATCACTAGCTGCAGAAATCTGGACAGTTGGGAATGACTATGCCTTAGATATTCATCCTATTTCTCCACTCATAATAATATATTGTCTGTTCGTCAGCTGATCACTGCTACCGAAGTGGTTTTGTCAGCTATTTCTCCTCCACGTTTCTGCGTAAGAAGTTTTAATGTCCATTTTTAACTAAAATCTTAACGTTACAAAAGTTCATATCAAACAAGGTCACCAAACTAACTGAAGGTTAAAGGCTAGGTAACCTTGAACAGGCTGATGTTTTAGAATTTCAAACTAGAAAAATAATAGATATAAAAGACTAGGAATTACAGTCTTAGTTATATTTACATTATAATTTCCCTTTGTGCTTGTAAGTTACTGAAAGTACACATCCTTTGGTAGTATTCTCTTAGCCTCAGGTAAGAAGTTCATGTTAAACACATTCACACTCCTGATTTTCTTGAGTCAGTGCAAAGGGCTCATACCTTATTTCCTACATAACATTGTCACATAAGCGCATCTCTTCCCCATAAATAATAAAAGCACTGATGACAGCAACTTTTCAATGAGTACCTTTGTGCCTGGTATTTAAGAATTTGAAAGAAAGACAGAGTCTCTCACACAATTTGTAAGTCTAAAGAGTGACTGCTATAGCAACTGATAAGAACTCCATCCACAAGTACTGCTGCTGTATGACTTTTGGCCCAGTTTCAAAGACGTATAGAAAAAAAAAATGCGTCTATAATTCAGACTCATGTAGGCATAAAGAAGC